>JAEHOD010000189.1:0-49195 GCA_016834595.1 Chlamydomonas schloesseri | reverse complement strand
AAAAAAAAAAAAACCTGGTGGACCCCTGGGCGAGCAAGCGGGGGCAGCGCCAAGGGCTACACGCATCCGGCCACGCCCAAGCCGGCCACACCTGCCCGCCTGGATCGGTGGTATGTCAGTGCTGCCGCCTTGCCGTGGGTGTCTGATGTCGCGCGCACGTTTGGCGCGCCGGGCGATCACCACGGGGTGCTGCTCACCCTGTCCCTGCCGGACTTGCCGAGTGCGCACCGGGAGCAGTGGCGCTTCCCCACCTACCTGCTGTTTCACCCTGTGCTTGGTGCTGAGCTGAAGCAGCGCCTGGAAAGCGCACATTGCCGCTCATCCCGTCACCAGTGCAGGTGCTGACGCAACCGCGATGTGGGAGGCGGACAAGGGCTTCTTGCGTGAGGCCGCCACCGACATCCATCGCCGGCACGCTCGGCAGGCTCGGGATGGGCTCCATGACGTTGTGCTGGCTGCCGACCTGGCCGCCACCTTGGCAGACCAGCCCGGCGCCAGTGCGGCGCAGCGTCAAGCCGCGGCCATGGCCAACCTGGCGGTGCGTGAACACCAGGCGGCCTCCGCGGCCGCCAGCCACAATGCCCGGGCCGCCCTGATGGAGGAACATGGGGAGCGCGGCACCAGCTGGTTCCATCGGCAGGCTGACGAGCCCACTGCCGGCGCTCAGGAGCCCATCACGCACCTGACGGTGCCGGGCCAGCCGGCGCCTGTGGCGCTCACGGGGCCCAACACGCGAAGCACCATCTCTGCCGCAGCCACAGCCATGTACAGCAGCACCAGCGCCACTGGCCTCTTCCGTGTGCAACCCGTCTGCTCTGACGCGCAGCAGCAGCTCCTGGCCACCATTGACCGCAAGGTTCCCGCAGACCTGCAGGCTGCCGCGGAGGGAGCTGCTGACGGTGACGGCGCCCTCAGTGCTACCGAACTCATGGCAGCGCTGGCCAGCTCCGCCAACGGTAAAGCGCCTGGGTCGGACGGGGTGCCGTACGAGGTATACAAGGTGTTCTGGGCGCTGCTGGGTCCGCGCTTGTGCGCCGCTGCCGCCGCCGCCTTTGCCGCTGCTGCAGACGCTCAAGATGGGGGCGAGATGGCGGCGGTGCTGCCGACGTCCTGGCGCGAGGGCATCATCACCCTCATCTACAAGGGCAAAAGCCTGGACCGCACCGAGCTGGCATCCTACCGGCCCATCACGCTGCTCAACTGCGACTTCAAGATGGTGTCCAAGGCCATTAGCAACCGCCTGCAGCCCGCACTGGATGCCGTTGTGGACGAGCTGCAGACTGCGTTCATCACCGGCCGCTGGATTGGCGACAACACGCTGTACCACCAAGCCCTCATCGAGTGGATGCGCCTGGATGTGGACGCTGACGGCGCGCCACGCCAGGGTGGAGCGCTGTACTTCCTGGACATTGAGAAGGCGTATGACCGGGTGCATCGCCAGTGGCTGTATGCGTCTGCGGAGGGCCTGGGGTTTGGGCCACGCATGCTGCGCTGGATCCGCTTGCTCACTGCCAATGGCTCTGCCCGCGTGTGTGTGAACGGCATGCTCTCAGACCCCTTCCCAGTGCTGAACGGCTTGCCGCAGGGCAGCACAGCGTCACCCCCGCTGTGGGTCATCCAGCTGCAGCCGCTGACGTCCTACCTGCGGCGGCAGGTGGAGCAAGGCGCGCTTCACACGCCCCTCCTTCCTGACGGCACGCCGGCGCCGCCCGCCGGCCACCATGCCGATGACACGACGCTTACGGCGCGCGACCCCGCTGTGGATGGGCCTAAGTTGATGGCGGCGGTGCAGCTGTTCTGCCGTGCTTCCAACGCCCGCGTTCACCCAGCCAAGAGCCGGGCCATTGGCCTGGGCAGGTTTGCGCATCTCACGGGCACGTGTCCGCACACGGGGGTGCCTTTTGTCACGGACGCCGTCACGCATCTGGGTGTGCCGCTGTCTTGGGACTCTGAGGGCGCTGCCGTGGCCCTGTACGACAAACGCTCCCGCAGCATGGCCTACGTGGCGCGCCTGTGGGCAGCTCTGTCGCTCACCCTCGTTGGCCGTGTGCACATTGCGAAGCAGGTGCTGGCCGCGAAGCTCGCCTACCACTTCAGCTTCCTCAACCCGGCGCCAGCACAGCTGAAGGAGCTGACGGACGTCGTCGACCGGTTTGCAGCACGCTCCCTGCATGCTGAGGATGCTAGCCTGGTGTCTCATGGGAACCCGCTGCTCTTGCCTAAGAGGGAGGTTGCCTGCCTGCCGCGCAAGGATGGGGGTGTCAACCACGTCGACCTGCCTGCGTTCCTGGCTGCCCTGCAAGCTAAAATGCTCGCCCTGCTAGCCCAGCCAGGCCGGCAGCCCTGGAAGGTGCTCACCCGGGCGCTGCTCAACCACGTGCGTCCAGACGCCGCTTCCAACTGGGCGTGGGTCTATAGCGACGCGCTGGCGCCGGAGGCCCTGCCTGCCCGGCTGGCGGCCGCCATTGGGCACCTGCGGCGCGCGGGTGTGGAGCTGCGTCCGGCGCCGCCAGCCACGCAGCCGTCGGCAGGCCCACCGCAGTGGCGGGTTAGCCAGGACCAGCTGTGGGTGGCTAGCGCTGCCGGCGCTGTGTCCTACGTCCACTACACCGGGCGCCTCTTGCAGCCCGGGCCGGGCGTGGCACCGCCAGCTGTTGACCCGGCGTGGCAGCCCGCGTGTGTGCTGCAGCACCGCAAGCCGCGGCACCTGTGGACCTTTGACGAGCGGGCGGCTTATGATGCAGCGGCGCCAGGGGAGCGGGCGGGAGCGTGGCCGCGGGCGCCGTACTTCCTGGCGCCGGAGGCTGGGGTAGTGGCGCACCCGGAGCACTATCGGGTGGCGGGCATCAGCCTGGCGGACTACACCGTGCGTGAGGTGCGGCGGGCCATCACCAGGGCCAACCCCGCAGCGCCACCTGCCCCCGTGCGCCCGGCAGCCATGCCGAGCCCAGCAGCAGTCGCAGCAGCAGCCGCACAGCCAAGTGGCTCTGCCAGCCCGCCGACAGCAACATCACGGCTCGCTGAGAAGGAAGCGGAGTGGCAGCGCGCAGCTACCCAGCTGGCGGCGTCGCAGGCACAGCACTTCCGCAGCAACCCAGTGGCCCTGGACCCCTGGCTCCACCGCACCTCAGCTGCTGCCGGACAGCAGAGCACGCCAGCGCGCGAGCTACGGTCGTACGCGTCACCCACCCAGCCGTCGGGTGAGGGGCCTCGGCGTTCAGCGCGGTTGCAGGAGCAGGCGGCGGGCGGCGCAGGGCCTAGCATGGGGCAGGCCACGGCGGCGGCGGCAGCCGCCGCTGCCGTTGAGGGCACCCCTCGGCCGCCGCCCCCGGATGGGGCGCTGCTGCGCGGCTTGTGGCAGCGCTTGTGGGACAGCCACGCCACTCGAGCCGCAAAGGTGCTGGTATACCGGCTGCAACATGCTTACCTGCCCTGCGGGTTGTACCGGGCAGGCAAGGGCATTCGGCCACGGGTGGCCACGGGGCGCGGGGGGTTGGGGCCGCACTGCCCTCACCCCGCCTGCGGGCCGCCTGGCCCGCAGGCGTGGGCCAGCCTGACGCACGTGTTCCTGGAGTGCCCGGCTTATGCGCAGGCGCGGGCGTGGCTGCAGCAGCTGTGGGCCTGCGTGGCGCCCCAGGCGGCGCCGCCGCCGGTGACGGACGCGGCCTTCATGCTTGGGGACCACATGGGCGCGTGGGCCTCCAGCCCGCGCGGCGCGGGCGCGCTGCTGTGGAGCACACTGCGGGCCACGTTCCTGTACGCCCTCTGGTGTGCGTACTGGTCCCGTGAGCCGGCCAAGCAGACGTCCGAGCACGTGGTTCGCGAGGTGGTCAGCGAGCTGCGCAGGGTCATGCAGCTGCGTTTCACTGCCGCCGCGCTAACCCCTGACACCCTGTCGGCTCTGCCCACCCAGCTTCTTACGGCGCAGCTGAAGGCGGCCAAGTTGGAGAGCTTTGTGGCTATCTGGACGGCGGGTGGCGCCCTCTGTGCAGTGGAGGATACGGAGGGTGGGTCGCCGCAGCTGCGCATCCGGCTGACGCTTGCATCGCCCGTGCAGGCACCCTAGCTTCTGTGGGCGGCGGTTTTCAAGGCGATGGCGTGGCTTGCCTCCGCTGTGTATCATATAACTGGGTGGCGCTGCAGCGCCGTCCTTCCTCAGCCTTCGTGGACTTCTTACAGCGGGCTGGGCCCTGCTATATAATGAGTTTGCCATGTCAGCGCCACATCTGGCCCGCTCTGCTTCTGCATCTGTGTGTGCTTCATTGCTTCTGATGGGGTGTTGCTTAAGCAACCGACTTGCGGGGGTGGGGAGGGTTTGGGCGGGAAGCGTCCTGCTGTCTGTTGTGTGCGTACCGTGGGTACGTTTGTGTTTGAAGTGTGGAGGTGCGTCTCTGCCGTTGGTGCTTGCCCTCGGGCTTTTGGTGTAGCGGTTGCTTGGCTTAGGTCTGGTGGTGTGTGTGGAAACCCCTACCGGGGGGCGGGGGGGCCAGCCTCCTGCTCTGTTTGCCGGGTCGGGGTGGGGTGGGTGGGTGTGGGATGGGGTGGCGGTAGGTGCTTTGGTTCAGGTGGTTTTGGTTTTTCCAGGTGGTTTGTCTCAGACTTCTTCTCTTCTCTTCTCTTCTTGCCCTGTCGGGATTCTGGTCTCCAAGACCAGGCTGCTTCGGGTCTCTTTGCCCAGCGGTTGGGAGGCAGTGCGTCTGCTTCCGTTCAATCCTGTAAGGATGAATCCTCAAAAAAAAAAAAAGGCAACCCTTGGCCGGCCATCACAACCCGCTGCCGCCCCACGTCCATAGCAGACAACGCAGCCAGACACACCACATCCCAGACCGGCGGCGCCAGACCCGGCGGCGGCCGCACCAGCCACAAGGCAGCTGGGGGGGTCGTCTAAATGGTTAAGACACTCGTGCCGATTTCGTCAAGGCTTCGAGAGATCCGGGTTCGAATCCCGGTCACCCCACCAGGGTTGGGTCCTGGTTTATCAAAACCCTGTCTCTTCTCTTCTCTTCTCTTCTGGCCCTTGTGTGGTTCGGTGAGTATTCCCGGCTGCTGTGCTTCTAAGCACAGTGGTAGGGGGGCAGCGCGTCTGTCCCCGTTCAACCATGTAAGGATGAATGTAAAAAAAAAAAAGCCCGAGTAAACACGCCTAGCGAGTCGTCGGGAAGCGCCCCCATCGCCATACCCATGGACTCACGCAGGCCACGGGCGACCACACAGTCCCAGTAATAATGCCGCCGATCCCCAAACGTCATATCCGCACCACACGCCTGGCACACGTGGACGACACCGCCAGCACGTTCGCGGGCACGCATGGGGAACGCCCAACACGCATCGGCAGCGACACGCCACAAGGCCTCTTTGTGCCGATTCTCCCACTTAAGGTTCCACAACCGTGACAGCACAGCAGCAAACGCACCCGCAGCCAGCACACAGTCAGACTCAGTCACATCGGGGTCGAAAGCAGCAGCCACATACGTACGATGTTTGGCACGCCGCTGCGCCAGGGGCGCCGCGAGTTGCATGAGTGTACCAGCTTTCACCGTATACTCCAGCACCAGGAGAGGCGGGCCGCCGGCCTGGGCCCACCCCAACCCCCTGGCCAGCTCCCGCACGGACGCAGCTTGGTCCGGCGCTGTAACCCGACCGCTGCGGGGCGCCCGCGCCGCCCGCGCCGCTGCCGCCCAGCCCGCCGGCAGGAGGGCCATGGCGGCGGCGACACGTGCGGCCGCGGCCTGGGCCGACGGCGGCCCCTTAAGCGGGACCGGTAGCGGCCGGCGGGGCCCCCACTGGAGCACCTTGCGCCACACACCTGTCAAGTAAAGTTTCTCGCACTCGGCATGTATACGGGCGCCGTAAGCACCACGCTCATAAGCATCTCGCACTTCTTGCAACGCGCCATCAATGGCCACCAGCTCCCCAACGCACCGCAAGTTGGGGAGTGCCAGCAAATCAGGGAATGCCGCATCAAGAGTCCTAGCCCCATCACGCAGCGCCGGGTTACCCCACAGAGGTACATTGTACACCCAGGGCCCCGGTGCCGGGGGCGCCACCAAGGTAACAGCAGGCAACTTGGAGATTGCCTTCAGCACACGCTTGAATGGCGGGGAGGCGGGAGTCACCGGAGTATCAAGCACACGCGTACCGTCACCCCCACAGAGCAAACAAAGCACAGTAGCACCCGCGTGCCGCTGGCGCAGCCACGCCGCCACGACAGCGGTCCACGGCGGCACAAACGGCAGCAGCTCACACGCCCCCAACACACACCGAACTGCCAAGCCCGCGTGCCACGCCTGCACATGAGCCGCCAGGGGCAGGAGCCCCGCACCCCCACACGCCGGCGGCAGCTGCATAACCTCCAAGGACATACCGGGCAGGCGCTTGGTGGCCCGGGCGTCATACTGCGCAGGCGACATGCGCCGGTCCACCACCGCCGCCACACGCTTCAGCAAGTCCTCAACCAAGCGTTTAGGCTTAGGAAACCCCGCAAACTCCAGATGATACAACACTTTGCCCAAGGCATACGCCGACACCGCGGCCGCACGCCCAAACATGGACACGGGCATGCGCGCTACGTTACCAAGCACACTCAAAACCCCATCAAAAGCCACAGGCGGCACGGGAGTGCTCCAGTCGCCAAACCGGACCCCAAGGGACTTGGCGGCCTGCACCACTTGCAGGCCGGGCGGCAGCGCCGGTCCCGCGACCGTGCCTCCCTGACCATTCCCCGACCCAACCACCAACAGTTCAACTTTACTCATGTTCAACCGCTGTCCAGACGCACGACGAAACACGTCCATATCTGCCAGGAAGCCGGGCACCGCCTGCAGCCCAGCCAACAGCGGCGCGCAATCATCCGCATACTGCGACGCCAGCACCGACGCCAAATCAGCCAGCACACCATGCCCCCGGTGCCGCAGCCACGACAACAGGGCCTGCGCAACCGCCAGGTAGAGCAGTGGGGCCAGGGGGCACCCCTGCCGCACCCCTGCGGCCAGCGGCACCCACCCCGACACGCGCCCGTTGACCAGTGCCGCTCCGCGTGTGTCCGTCAACAAGCGCGACACCCACGTCAGGAAGCCAGCCCCCACACCAAGCCGCTGCAGGCAGGCAAGGAGGAATGACCGGTCGACCGTGTCATACGCTTTGTAAAAGTCCAAAAACGCCGCCACACCCGGGGCGCGCCCGGCGGCTTGCAACAACCCAGGAGTAAGTTACTTTACTTTACTTTACTTTACTTTACTTTACTTTACTTTACTTTACTCTCCTCCTTTGCTATTCTCGCGTTCTGCTTTCCTCCCCTGCAACAGTTACACAGTCACTGTCGTTTTCCGGACGCGGTTCGACTTGCTTCCTGTCGTTTTAGGCTTCTTAAGACCTACGATTAATTGGGAAGCACTCAGCGCTTGTGGGTGCGCTCCTTTTTCGTCAGTCAACGTTGCAGCAGTAGCGCGGCGCTTTCTCTCCCGCGCCTTTTCGCCTACGCCGGCTTGATATTTGGTGGTCGACTTCAATATGGATTAGGATTCTGGCGGCTCCGGTGCGTCACCGTGGAGTTGGCGACATTTCGCTCGTCGGCATCCTCAACACCTCGGCGAGCAGCGTGCTTCAACAGCTTGGAGCCGGTGGCATATCGACCTCTTTGGTTGGTTCTTTGCGCGGGTCTCGGCGCGTGTAGCCTGGCGCGTTGGGTGCAGTGGTCGCGGGTGCCCTTCCGCCCTTTCTGGGAGCTTCCCACAGCTGGTTTTGGGGGGCAGCACGCCTTTGTGTCCTTGTTGCCTGGGGCCCCGCCCTTGCCCTGCTCCACCATGCGGCCTTGCTTTGCTGCCCTGTGAGTGGTGCTCTCGGGTAGCTATGCTGTCTTTGGGGGATCCTGGCCGGTTTAGGCCGGTGTCTCAGCGCAGCATCCGCGTGCCGTCAGCAGGCATGCAGGCAGCTTCACCAGCCGAGCCATGGGCCCCGGGGGCAGGGCAGCCACCTGGGCCACCCGCCGCCGTGGGCGCCTCCAGTCTGGGTACCGCTGTCAGCTTTGACAGCACAGGGCTCCACCGTGCTTGGTGGCAGCTGCGCCAGGCGCCGGGGGTGCAGGGGCTGACACCGCGGGCCCAGGGCCGTGGCCTGCCCACCAGCCCCATTCTCCTAGTGGGTCAAGCAGAAGGGTTGCCAGCGGGAGTGCAGCTCACGGCAGCGTCGGTCAGGGGGCTCACAGGGGACGCTATGCGGGTGCTGGAGTCTCAGCTCCCGGCGCATCAGCAGCAAGGCCGCCTCTTGCAGGGCCACTCTCTGCACAGCGTGGGGCAGCCATCCCGGTGTTATGCGGAGGTGACGTTTGTCCCTGGGGCGGACAGCACCACCGTTGCCAGCTTTACAGCTTGCCTGCTGCGCAACTCGCCCCTGAAGGTGCCATACCTGGGCCAGACTGTCCATGTGCATGCAGATGTGCGGCCAGTCATTCCAGGCACCTACACGGTAGCTGTCAAGATGATTGGCGGGCCCGGCTGGGCCGCTGTTGTGGGGCGCACGGAGGCCGTCCTGCATGCGGCGGGCTACACCACCACGTCCGACCCAGACGACCTCAGCGGTGTCTACGTGGTGTCCGAGCGCTTGGCGCAGATGGTGGGCCCGAAGGGGCAGCCTCTTGCACCTGCTGGTACGGGCATCACCAACCATGTCATTGCCTGTCTGCGGGGCACAGCCAATGACCCGCTGCTTGCTAAGCTGCATGGCGCCCGTTTTGAGCTGCAAGGCGAGGAGCCCATGCTGGTGGACGTCTGCAGCAGCAAGGCGGCTGAACTCCTCCTGGAGGCAGCGGCGGCAGCCGGTGTTGCTGCCCCACAGGGGGCTGCGGCGGGGGCCCTTGCCCCAGGACTTTACTTTACTTTACTTTACTTTACTTTACTCTCCTCCTTTGCTATTCTCGCGTTCTGCTTTCCTCCCCTGCAACAGTTACACAGTCACTGTCGTTTTCTGGACGCGGTTCGACTTGCTTCCTGTCGTTTTAGGCTTCTTAAGACCTACGATTAATTGGGAAGCACTCAGCGCTTGTGGGTGCGCTCCTTTTTCGTCAGTCAACGTTGCAGCAGTAGCGCGGCGCTTTCTCTCCCGCGCCTTTTCGCCTACGCCGGCTTGATATTTGGTGGTCGACTTCAATATGGATTAGGATTCTGGCGGCTCCGGTGCGTCACCGTGGAGTTGGCGACATTTCGCTCGTCGGCATCCTCAACACCTCGGCGAGTAGCGTGCTTCAACAGCTTGGAGCCGGTGGCGTATCGACCTCTTTGGTTGGTTCTTTGCGCGGGTCTCGGCGCGTGTAGCCTGGCGCGTTGGGTGTAGTGGTCGCGGGTGCCCTTCCGCCCTTTCTGGGAGCTTCCCACAGCTGGTTTTGGGGGGCAGCACGCCTTTGTGTCCTTGTTGCCTGGGGCCCCGCCCTTGCCCTGCTCCACCATGCGGCCTTGCTTTGCTGCCCTGTGAGTGGTGCTCTCGGGTAGCTATGCTGTCTTTGGGGGATCCTGGCCGGTTCAGGCCGGTGTCTCAGCGCAGCACCCGCGTGCCGTCAGCAGGCATGCAGGCAGAATGCATGGTTACAAGAAGGACCTGGTGACCCGGGTCGCGAGCGAACTGCTCTGGACTTCAGGGGCGTGCCACCTGCACGCCAACGTCTCCACCGTGACTTCTGCCGCCTAACCGTTCACCCGATCGATCGATACTTCTTACTTTATAGGAGCTCGCGGCCGCCCTAGTGGACCGAATCCGGGCTCATCGACTAAGTCCTAAACTCGTCCGGCCGACCACTTATCCCTAGGCATTTCATCCCGACCGAAATCGGGGGAGTGTATGGGAATCGAACCCATGACCTCGAGCAAACTCGTCCCATGACGCTATTCACTCGCGGTTGAACCATCCACCCCAGGCAGCTTCACCAGCCGAGCCATGGGCCCCGCGGGCAGGGCAGCCACCTGGGCCACCCGCCGCCGTGGGCGCCTCCAGTCTGGGTACCGCTGCCAGCTTTGACAGCACAGGGCTCCACCGTGCTTGGTGGCAGCTGCGCCAGGCGCCGGGGGTGCAGGGGCTGACACCGCGGGCCCAGGGCCGTGGCCTGCCCACCAGCCCCATTCTCCTAGTGGGTCAAGCAGAAGGGTTGCCAGCGGGAGTGCAGCTCACGGCAGCGTCGGTCAGGGGGCTCACAGGGGACGCTATGCGGGTGCTGGAGTCTCAGCTCCCGGCGCATCAGCAGCAAGGCCGCCTCTTGCAGGGCCACTCTCTGCACAGCGTGGGGCAGCCATCCCGGTGTTATGCGGAGGTGACGTTTGTCCCTGGGGCGGACAGCACCACCGTTGCCAGCTTTACAGCTTGCCTGCTGCGCAACTCGCCCCTGAAGGTGCCATACCTGGGCCAGACTGTCCATGTGCATGCAGATGTGCGGCCAGTCATTCCAGGCACCTACACGGTAGCTGTCAAGATGATTGGCGGGCCCGGCTGGGCCGCTGTTGTGGGGCGCACGGAGGCCGTCCTGCATGCGGCGGGCTACACCACCACGTCCGACCCAGACGACCTCAGCGGTGGTCTACGTGGTGTCCGAGCGCTTGGCGCAGATGGTGGGCCCGAAGGGGCAGCCTCTTGCACCTGCTGGTACGGGCATCACCAACCATGTCATTGCCTGTCTGCGGGGCACAGCCAATGACCCGCTGCTTGCTAAGCTGCATGGCGCGCGTTTTGAGCTGCAAGGCGAGGAGCCCATGCTGGTGGACGTCTGCAGCAGCAAGGCGGCTGAACTCCTCCTGGAGGCAGCGGCGGCGGCCGGTGTTGCTGCCCCACAGGGGGCTGTGGCGGGGGCCCTTGCCCCAGGCAGGGTCCCCACCGCCGCGGGCGGCCTGGGCCGTTCTCCCTCAGTGGCAGGGGTGCCGCTAGCGGCCGCGGCCGCTGCTGCGCAGGGGCTGGGTGCCCGCCGGAACCGACGTTGAGATGCAGGAGGCGGGCGGCTTGGGCGGTGTCGCAGGAGCCGCCACTGGTGCAGCGTCCGGGCCGGGAATGGGCAGCCGCACTCCGGCTGTGGTGCTGCCCGCGGCGTCAGCAGCCGCCGCTGGCGTGCCGCTGGGTAGCGCCTCGTCGCCAGTGCAGCCCCAAGCGGGCGTCAAACGGGCGGCGGAGGCCACGCCGCAGGCGGCTGCTTCACGGCAGCCACGTCCTCTGCAGGCGTTTTGGGGGGGAGGGGGGGAGGGCTCTCAGCCGCCAGCGGGTTCACGGGGGGCCGGACGGCTTCAGCCCCTGACGTCGTGATGCAGGACGCCACGCGCACTAGTCGGCGTGCCCGTCGGCAAGCTGGGGGCCAGCGCAGCAGCAGCAGCCCAGCCCCTGTGCGGAGGCAGGGCAGCTCGGGCGTCTGACATGGATGTGGAGGGCGCCGCTGGGCCTGCCAGCAGTGCCGACCGCGGGCAGGTGGGTGGGCTGCAGCAGCCCACCGTTGCTGCCCCCGCCCGCTCCTCGGTTTGATGATCGGGCTGCTGCAGCGGCGGCGCGGGAGCAGGCGGACGCCATGCAGCAGTACCTGGCGCGGAGAGGCGGTGCTGGAGCAGCAGCAACGGCAGCGGGGTGTCAAGAG
Source organism: Chlamydomonas schloesseri (assembly GCA_016834595.1). Taxonomy (NCBI): domain Eukaryota; kingdom Viridiplantae; phylum Chlorophyta; class Chlorophyceae; order Chlamydomonadales; family Chlamydomonadaceae; genus Chlamydomonas; species Chlamydomonas schloesseri. The sequence continues at coordinate 37,602 of JAEHOD010000189.1, read as the reverse complement.
CTGGCGCAGCAGGCGGCGCAAACATCTCGGGTGCTGGCCGGTAATACGTTCCAGCCCCTGGCGGGTCTGGGTGGCGCGCTCCCGGATGGGGTTGGGGTGCCCGTGGACCAGCCACGCCCTCGGCGGCGGCAGAGCCCGCCTCAGCCACCACCGCCGGCGGGGGTTGACGCCGCCCAAGTCCAAGTCCCAAGGGGCAGCTGGCGGTGGCGCACCTCACGCAGCGCGGCGCCGCCAGGACACACCGCCGCCACTGCTGGAACCGGCGGCTGGCCGCCGGCCTGGGCCACGGCGGCTGGGTGGCGCGGCAGCGGACCCCGCCGATGCCGGTGCAGCGGCCAGCGCCGCGGCCCCCGCCGCGCGCTGGCGTCGCTGGCGTGGTCCCGGCAGGGGCCTTGCCCGCTGTCGCGCCGCCGCCAATGCCGACAGTGTCGCCTCCGCCTCCACCTCCCTGCCGGCCGTGGCGTACCAGTGGTATGGCTGGGGCATCGGGTGGGGGCCCGCATGCTTGGGGTGCCCACGGCCGTTGGTGGGAGCGGGGGGCTTGGGCCGGGCAGTGAGGCCGAGTACGGGGCGGTGCGCCTGTCCCGCTGCCGTCTGCACTGCCATAGGCTCTGACCTTGTTGCCTACCAAGGGCGCCGTACCGCCGTGCAGCCACATGAGCGGCAGGCGCTTGGTAAGCCGCGTGCTGGGTGAACCGCCTCCTGCAATGCCTCTGGGAGCTGGGGGCCCCCGCAGGGGACCTGTCGCTTTGGCCGTGTGCCTGCAGGTCGCAAGGCAGTCTTGGCGCAGCTTGCGGACGACCCTCACTCACTGGTGGAGCCTGTACTCTGACCAGCCAGCAAGCACCCCCTACCCCATGATGGTGTGCAGCAGGTGCAGGACGTCGCGCAGCTCGTGCAGGACGCCTACGTGGTGTCAAGAGCCAGCCAACTTTACTTTACTTTACTTTACTTTACTTTACTTTTTTTTTTTTTTACATTCATCCTTACATGGTTGAACGGGGACAGACGCGCTGCCCCCCTACCACTGTGCTTAGAAGCACAGCAGCCGGGAATACTCACCGAACCACACAAGGGCCAGAAGAGAAGAGAAGAGACAGGGTTTTGATAAACCAGGACCCAACCCTGGTGGGGTGACCGGGATTCGAACCCGGATCTCTCGAAGCCTTGACGAATCGGCACGAGTGTCTTAACCATTTAGACGACCCCCCCTTTACTTTACTCTCCTCCTTTGCTATTCTCGCGTTCTGCTTTCCTCCCCTGCAACAGTTACACAGTCACTGTCGTTTTCTGGACGCTGTTCGACTTGCTTCCTCTCGTTTTAGGCTTCTTAAGACCTACGACTAATTGGGAAGCACTCAGCGCTTGTGGGTGCGCTCCTTTTTCGTCAGTCAACGTTGCAGCAGTAGCGCGGCGCTTTCTCTCCCGCGCCTTTTCGCCTACGCTGGCTTGATATTTGGTGGTCGACTTCAATATGGATTAGGATTCTGGCGGCTCCGGAGCGTCACCGTGGAGTTGGCGACATTTCGCTCGTCGGCATCCTCAACACCTCGGCGAGCAGCGTGCTTCAACAGCTTGGAGCCGGTGGCGTATCGACCTCTTTGGTTGGTTCTTTGCGCGGGTCTCGGCGCGTGTAGCCTGGCGCGTTGGGTGCAGTGGTCGCGGGTGCCCTTCCGCCCTTTCTGGGAGCTTCCCACAGCTGGTTTTGGGGGGCAGCACGCCTTTGTGTCCTTGTTGCCTGGAGCCCTGCCCTTGCCCTGCTTCACCATGCGGCCTTGCTTTGCTGCCCTGTGAGTGGTGCTCTCGGGTAGCTATGCTGTCTTTGGGGGATCCTGGCCGGTTCAGGCCGGTGTCTCAGCGCAGCATCCGCGTGCCGTCAGCAGGCATGCAGGCAGCTTCACCAGCCGAGCCATGGGCCCCGGGGGCAGGGCAGCCACCTGGGCCACCCGCTGCCGTGGGCGCCTCCAGTCTGGGTACCGCTGCCAGCTTTGACAGCACAGGGCTCCACCGCGCTTGGTGGCAGCTGCGCCAGGCGCCGGGGGTGCAGGGGCTGACACCGCGGGCCCAGGGCCGTGGCCTGCCCACCAGCCCCATTCTCCTAGTGGGTCAAGCAGAAGGGTTGCCAGCGGGAGTTCAGCTCACGGCAGCGTCGGTCAGGGGGCTCACAGGGGACGCTATGCGGGTGCTGGAGTCTCAGCTCCCGGCGCGTCAGCAGCAAGGCCGCCTCTTGCAGGGCCACTCTCTGCACAGTGTGGGGCAGCCATCCCGGTGTTATGCGGAGGTGACGTTTGTCCCTGGGGCGGACAGCACCACCGTTGCCAGCTTTACAGCTTGCCTGCTGCGGGGTGGATGGTTCAACCGCGAGTGAATAGCGTCATGGGACGAGTTTGCTCGAGGTCGTGGGTTCGATTCCCATACACTCCCCCGATTTCGGTCGGGATGAAATGCCTACGGATAAGTGGTCGGCCGGACGAGTTTAGGACTTAGTCGATGAGCCCGGATTCGGTCCACTAGGGCGGCCGCGAGCTCCTATAAAGTAAGAAGTATCGATCGATCGGGTGAACGGTTAGGCGGCAGAAGTCACGGTGGAGACGTTGGCGTGCAGGTGGCACGCCCCTGAAGTCCAGAGCAGTTCGCTCGTGACCCGGGTCACCAGGTCCTTCTTGTAACCATGCATTCTGCTGCGCAACTCGCCCCTGAAGGTGCCATACCTGGGCCAGACTGTCCATGTGCATGCAGATGTGCGGCCCGTCATTCCAGGCACCTACACGGTGGCTGTCAAGATGATTGGCGGGCCAGGTTGGGCCGCTGTTGTGGGGCGCACGGAGGCCGTCCTGCATGCGGCGGGCTACACCACCACGTCCGACCCAGACGACCTCAGCGGTGTCTACGTGGTGTCCGAGCGCTTGGCGCAGATGGTGGGCCCGAAGGGGCAAGCCTCTTGCACCTGCTGGTACGGGCATCACCAACCATGTCATTGCCTGTCTGCGGGGCACCGCCAATGACCCGCTGCTTGCTAAGCTGCATGGCGCCCGTTTTGAGCTGCAAGGCGAGGAGCCCATGCTGGTGGACGTCCTGCAGCAGCAAGGCGGCTGAACTCCTCCTGGAGGCAGCGGCGGCGGCCGGTGTTGCTGCCCCACAGGGGGCTGCGGCGGGGGCCCTTGCCCCAGGCAGGGTCCCCACCGCCGCTGGCGGCCTGGGCCGTTCTTCCTCAGTGGCAGGGGTGCCGCTAGCGGCCGCGGCCGCTGCTGCGCAGGGGCTGGGTGCCGCCGGAACCGACGTTGAGATGCAGGAGGCGGGCGGCTTGGGCGGTGTCGCAGGAGCCGCCACTGGTGCAGCGTCCGGGCCGGGAATGGGCAGCCGCACTCCGGCTGTGGTGCTGCCCGCGGCGTCAGCAGCCGCCGCTGGCGTGCCGCTGGGTAGCGCCTCGTCGCCAGTGCAGCCCCAAGCGGGAGTCAAACGGGCGGCGGAGGCCACGCCGCAGGCGGCTGTTTCACGGCAGCCACGTCCTCTGCAGGCGATTCGGGGGGGACGGGGGGAGGGCTCTCAGCCGCCAGCGGGTTCACGGGGGCCGGACGGCTCAGCCCCTGACGTCGTGATGCAGGACGCCACGCGCACTAGTCGGCGTGCCCGTCGGCAAGCTGGGGGCCAGCAGCAGCAGCAGCAGCCCGCCACTGTGCGGAGGCAGGGAAGCTCGGCGTCTGACATGGATGTGGAGGGCGCCGCCGGGCCTGCCAGCAGTGCCGACCGCGGGCAGGTGGGTGGGCTGCAGCAGCCCACCGGCGCTGCCCCGCCCGCTCCTCGGTTTGATGATCGGGCTGCTGCAGCGGCGGCGCGGGAGCAGGCGGACGCCATGCAGCAGTACCTGGCGCGGAAGGCGGTGCTGGAGCAGCAGCAACGGCAGCGGGTGCAAGAGCTGGCGCAACAGGCGGTGCAACCATCTCGGGTGCTGGCCGGTAATACGTTCCAGCCCCTGGCGGGTCTGGGCGGCGCGCTCCCGGATGGGGTTGGGGTGCCCGTGGACCAGCCACGCCCTCGGCGGCGGCAGAGCCCGCCTCAGCCACCACCGCCGGTGGGGTTGACGCCGCCCAAGTCCAAGTCCAAGTCCAAGGGGCAGCTGGCGGTGGCGCACCTGCAACAGCAGCCAGCGCCGCCAGGGCCACCGCCGCCACTGCTGGAGCCGGCGGCTGGCCGCCGGCCTGGGCCACGGCGGCTGGGTGGCGTGGCAGCGGACCCGCCGATGCCGGTGCAGCGGCCAGCGCCGCGGCCCCCGCCGCGCGCTGGCATCGCTGGCGTGGTCCCGGCAGGGGCCTTGCCCGCTGTCGCGCCGCCGCCAATGCTGACAGTGCCGCCTCCGCCTTCACCTTCCCTGCCGGACGGGCGTACCAGTGGTATGGCTGGGGCATCGGGTGGGGGGCCGCCTGCTGGGGTGCCCACGGCCGTTGGTGGGAGCGGGGGCTTGGGCCTGGGTGGTGAGGCCGAGTACGGGGCGGTGCGCCTGTCCGCTGCCGTCTGCACTGCCATAGGCTCTGACCTTGTTGCCTACCAAGGGCGCCGTACCGCCGTGCAGCCACATGAGCGGCAGGCGCTTGGTAGCCGTGTGCTGGGTGACCGCCTCCTGCAATGCCTCTGGGAGCTGGGGGCCCCCGCAGGGGACCTGTCGCTTTGCCGTGTGCCTGCAGGTCGCAAGGCAGTCTTGGCGCAGCTTGCGGACGACCTCACCCACTGGTGGAGCCTGTACTCTGACCAGCCAGCAAGCACCCCACTACCCCATGATGTGGTGCAGCAGGTGCAGGACGTCGCGCAGCTCGTGCAGGACGCCTACGTGGTGTCAATGAGCCAGCCGCGCCGCCTGCGGCCGCCCCCGCCTGGGCCAGTGGCGCCCGGCGTGACCGGCGGCGGGCCGGACCCCTTCCTGCACCGCCCACGCAGCCCCAGCGCGTCCAGTCGCATGAGCCTTGACAGCCGCCCGCGGAGTGTTGGCGGCGCCAGCGCAGGTGCTGCCGCCATGAGCATCAGCAGCGACGGCGCCCCCCCGGCCCGGCGTGGCCGCGGGGGCCGCCGACGCACCAACAACCGCCAACGACACCGCCAACGCCCCGGCGCCGCCGCGGCCGGCGGTGGCTTGTAATGCGGCCGCCGGTGGGGGCGGCGAGCCTCAGGCTCCTGACACTCAATGTCAATGGCCTGGGCTCGCTGCCCAAGGCGCAGGCGCTGATATCGCACCTGCGCCAGACGCAAGCAGATGTTGTGCTGCTGCAGGAGACCCACGCTACGGATACACAGACGCTGGAGTCCTGCCTCCGTGCCGCGCAGGGGCCGTGCCTCCCGTGGCGCCACCGCCTGTCAGCCAGCCCCGCAGTGTCGCCCCACTCGTGTGGAGCCGCCATCCTGGCGCGTACTCAGCTGTCGCTGCCAGGCTGCGTCCTACACTCCCCCTCCGCGGATGCTGCGGGCCGTGTGGTATGTTGGGATTGGGATGTGGGCCACCTGCGCCTGCGCCTGGTCTGTGTGTACGCACCTACGAATGGGGCGGACAAGGCTGCTTTCTTTGCGGGGCTGCAGTCGCACCTGGCCACAGACCGGGCGCTTGTTGTGGGTGGGGACTGGAACTGTGTCACTGATGCTAGCCAGGAGGCGGCCCCCAGCCCGTCGCGTGCTGTAGGTGGGCCGCATCTCTCCAGCCTGCTGGCTCAGTTCAACCTGGTGGACCCCTGGGCGAGCAAGCGGGGCAGCGCCAAGGGCTACACGCATCCGGCCACGCCCAAGCCGGCCACACCTGCCCGCCTGGATCGGTGGTATGTCAGTGCTGCCGCCTTGCCGTGGGTGTCTGATGTCGCGCGCACGTTTGGCGCGCCGGGCGATCACCACGGGGTGCTGCTCACCCTGTCCCTGCCGGACTTGCCGAGTGCGCACCGGGAGCAGTGGCGCTTCCCCACCTACCTGCTCTTTCACCCTGTGCTGTGTGCTGAGCTGAAGCAGCGCCTGGAAGCGCACATTGCCGTCTCATCCCGTGGTTTGGGCCACGCATGCTGCGCTGGATCCGCTTGCTGACTGCTAACGGCTCTGCCCGCGTGTGTGTGAACGGCATGCTCTCAGACCCCTTCCCAGTGCTGAACGGCTTGCCGCAGGGCAGCACAGCGTCACCGCCGCTGTGGGTCATCCAGCTGCAGCCGCTGACGTCCTACCTGCGGAGGCAGGTGGAGCAAGGCGCGCTTCACACGCCCCTCCTTCCTGACGGCACGCCGGCGCCGCCCGCCGGCCACCATGCCGATGACACGACGCTTACGGCGCGCGACCCCGCTGTGGATGGGCCTAAGCTGATGGCGGCGGTGCAGCTGTTCTGCCGTGCTTCCAACGCCCGCGTTCACCCGGCCAAGAGCCGGGCCATTGGCCTGGGCAGGTTTGCGCATCTCACGGGCACGTGTCCGCACACGGGGGTGCCATTTGTCATGGACGCCGTCACGCATCTGGGTGTGCCGCTGTCTTGGGACTCTGAGGGCGCTGCCGTGGCCCTGTACGACAAACGCTCCCGCAGCATGGCCTACGTGGCGCGCCTGTGGGCAGCTCTGTTGCTCACCCTCGTTGGCCGTGTGCACATTGCGAAGCAGGTGCTGGCCGCGAAGCTCGCCTACCACTTCAGCTTCCTCAACCCGGCGCCAGCACAGCTGAAGGAGCTGACGGACGTCGTTGACCGGTTTGCGGCACGCTCCCTGCATGCTGAGGATGCTAGCCTGGTGTCTCATGGGAACCCGCTGCTCTTGCCTAAGAGGGAGGTTGCCTGCCTGCCGCGCAAGGATGGGGGTGTCAACCACGTCGACCTGCCTGCGTTTCTGGCTGCCCTGCAAGCTAAGATGCTCGCCCTGCTAGCCCAGCCAGGCCGGCAGCCCTGGAAGGTGCTCACCCGGGCGCTGCTCAACCACGTGCGTCCAGACGCCGCTTCCAACTGGGCGTGGGTCTATAGCGACGCGCTGGCGCCAGAGGCCCTGCCTGCCCGGCTGGCGGCCGCCATTGGGCACCTGCGGCGCGCGGGTGTGGAGCTGCGTCCGGCGCCGCCAGCCACGCAGCCGCCGGCAGGCCCCCCGCAGTGGCGGGTTAGCCAGGACCAGCTGTGGGTGGCTAGCGCTACCGGCGCTGTGTCGTACGTCCACTACACCGGGCGCCTCTTGCAGCCCGGGCCGGGCGTGGCCCCGCCAGCTGTTGACCCGGCGTGGCAGCCCGCCTGTGTGCTGCAGCACCGCAAGCCGCGGCACCTGTGGACCTTTGACGAGCGGGCGGCTTATGATGCAGCGGCGCCAGGGGAGCGGGCGGGGGCGTGGCCTCGGGCGCCGTACTTCCTGGCGCCGGAGGCTGGGGTAGTGGCGCACCCGGAGCACTATCGGGTGGCGGGCATCAGCCTGGCGGACTACACCGTGCGTGAGGTGCGGCGGGCCATCACCAGGGCCAACCCCGCAGCGCCACCTGCCCCCGTGCGCCCGGCAGCCATGCCGAGCCCAGCAGCAGTAGCAGCAGCAGCCGCACAGCCAAGTGGCTCGGCCAGCCCGCCGACAGCTACATCACGGCTGGCTGAGAAGGAAGCAGAGTGGCAGCGTGCAGCTACCCAGCTGGCGGCGTCACAGGCACAGCACTTCCGCAACAACCCGGTGGCCCTGGACCCCTGGCTTCACCGCACCTCAGCTGCTGCCGGACAGCAGAGCACGCCGGCGCGCGAGCTACGGTCGTACGCGTCACCCACCCAGCCATCGGGTGAGGGGCCGCGGCGTTCAGCGCGGTTGCAGGAGCAGGCGGCGGGCGGCGCAGGGCCTAGCGTCGGGCAGGCCACGGCGGCGGCGGCAGCCGCAGCTGCCGTTGAGGGAAACCCTCGGCCGCCGCCCCCAGATGGGGCGCTGCTGCGCGGCTCGTGGCAGCGCTTGTGGGACAGCCACGCCACTCGAGCCGCAAAGGTGCTGGTATACCGGCTGCAACATGCTTACCTGCCCTGCGGGTTGTACCGGGCAGGCAAGGGCATTCGGCCACGGGTGGCCACGGGGCGCGGGGGGTTGGGGCCACACTGCCCTCACCCCGCCTGCGGGCCGCCTGGCCCGCAGGCGTGGGCCAGCCTGACGCACGTGTTCCTGGAGTGCCCGGCTTATGCGCAGGCACGGGCGTGGCTGCAGCAGCTGTGGGCCTGCGTGGCGCCCCAGGCGGCGCCGCCGCCGGTGACGGACGCGGCCTTCATGCTTGGGGACCACATGGGCGCGTGGGCCTCCAGCCCGCGCGGCGCGGGCGCGCTGCTGTGGAGCACACTGCGGGCCACGTTCCTGTACGCCCTCTGGTGTGCGTACTGGTCCCGTGAGCCGGCCAAGCAGACGTCCGAGCACGTGGTTCGCGAGGTGGTCGGCGAGCTGCGCAGGGTCATGCAGCTGCGTTTCACTGCCGCCACGCTAACCCCTGACACCCTGTCAGCTCTGCCCACTCAGCTTCTCACTGCACAGCTGAAGGCGGCCAAGTTGGAGAGCTTTGTGGCTATCTGGACGGCGGGTGGCGCCCTCTGTGAAGTGGAGGATACGGAGGGTGGGTCGCCGCAGCTGCGCATCCGGCTGACGCTTGCATCGCCCGTGCAGGCACCCTAGCTTCTGTGGGCGGCGGTTTTCAAGGCGATGGCGTGGCTTGCCTCCGCTGTGTATCATATAACTGGGTGGCGCTGCAGCGCCGTCCTTCCTCAGCCTTCGTGGACTTCTTACAGCGGGCTGGGCCCTGCTATATAATGAGATTGCTATGTCAGCGCCACATCTGGCCCGCTCTGTTTCTGCTCCTGTGTGTGCTTCCTTGCTTTTGATGGGGTGTTGCTTAAGCAACCGACTTGCGGGGGTGGGGTGGGTTTGGGCGGGAAGCGTCCTGCTGTCTGTTATGAGCGTACCGTGGGTGCGTTTGTGTTTGAAGTGTGGAGGTGCGTCTCTGCCGGTGGTGCTTGCCTTCGGGCTTTTGGTGTAGCGGTTTGCTTGGCTTAGGTCTGGTGGTGTTTGTGGAAACCCCTACCGGGGGGCGGGGGGGCCAGCCTCCTGCTCTGTCTGCCGGGTCGGGGTGGGGTGGGTGGGTGCGGGATGGGGTGGCGGTAGGTGATTTGGTTCAGGTGGTTTTGGTTTTTCAGGTGGTTTGTCTCAGACTTCTTCTCTTCTCTTCTTGCCCTGTCGGGATTCTGGTCTCCAAGACCAGGCTGCTTCGGGTCTCTTTGCCCAGCGGTTGGGAGGCAGTGCGTCTGCTTCCGTTCAATCCTGTAAGGATGAATCCTCAAAAAAAAAACCAGTGCAGGTGCTGACGCAACCGCGATGTGGGAGGCGGACAAGGGCTTCTTGCGTGAGGCCGCCACCGACATCCATCGCCGGCACGCTCGGCAGGCTCGGGATGGGCTCCATGACGTTGTGCTGGCTGCCGACCTGGCCGCCACCTTGGCAGACCAGCCCGGCGCCAGTGCGGCGCAGCGTCAAGCCGCGGCCATGGCCAACCTGGCGGTGCGTGAACACCAGGCGGCCTCCGCGGCCGCCAGCCACAATGCCCGGGCCGCCCTGATGGAGGAACATGGGGAGCGCGGCACCAGCTGGTTCCATCGGCAGGCTGACGAGCCCACTGCCGGCGCTCAGGAGCCCATCACGCACCTGACGGTGCCGGGCCAGCCGGCGCCTGTGGCGCTCACGGGGCCCAACACGCGAAGCACCATCTCTGCCGCAGCCACAGCCATGTACAGCAGCACCAGCGCCACTGGCCTCTTCCGTGTGCAACCCGTCTGCTCTGACGCGCAGCAGCAGCTCCTGGCCACCATTGACCGCAAGGTTCCCGCAGACCTGCAGGCTGCCGCGGAGGGAGCTGCTGACGGTGACGGCGCCCTCAGTGCTACCGAACTCATGGCAGCGCTGGCCAGCTCCGCCAACGGTAAAGCGCCTGGGTCGGACGGGGTGCCGTACGAGGTATACAAGGTGTTCTGGGCGCTGCTGGGTCCGCGCTTGTGCGCCGCTGCCGCCGCCGCCTTTGCCGCTGCTGCAGACGCTCAAGATGGGGGCGAGATGGCGGCGGTGCTGCCGACGTCCTGGCGCGAGGGCATCATCACCCTCATCTACAAGGGCAAAAGCCTGGACCGCACCGAGCTGGCATCCTACCGGCCCATCACGCTGCTCAACTGCGACTTCAAGATGGTGTCCAAGGCCATTAGCAACCGCCTGCAGCCCGCACTGGATGCCGTTGTGGACGAGCTGCAGACTGCGTTCATCACCGGCCGCTGGATTGGCGACAACACGCTGTACCACCAAGCCCTCATCGAGTGGATGCGCCTGGATGTGGACGCTGACGGCGCGCCACGCCAGGGTGGAGCGCTGTACTTCCTGGACATTGAGAAGGCGTATGACCGGGTGCATCGCCAGTGGCTGTATGCGTCTGCGGAGGGCCTGGGGTTTGGGCCACGCATGCTGCGCTGGATCCGCTTGCTCACTGCCAATGGCTCTGCCCGCGTGTGTGTGAACGGCATGCTCTCAGACCCCTTCCCAGTGCTGAACGGCTTGCCGCAGGGCAGCACAGCGTCACCCCCGCTGTGGGTCATCCAGCTGCAGCCGCTGACGTCCTACCTGCGGCGGCAGGTGGAGCAAGGCGCGCTTCACACGCCCCTCCTTCCTGACGGCACGCCGGCGCCGCCCGCCGGCCACCATGCCGATGACACGACGCTTACGGCGCGCGACCCCGCTGTGGATGGGCCTAAGTTGATGGCGGCGGTGCAGCTGTTCTGCCGTGCTTCCAACGCCCGCGTTCACCCAGCCAAGAGCCGGGCCATTGGCCTGGGCAGGTTTGCGCATCTCACGGGCACGTGTCCGCACACGGGGGTGCCTTTTGTCACGGACGCCGTCACGCATCTGGGTGTGCCGCTGTCTTGGGACTCTGAGGGCGCTGCCGTGGCCCTGTACGACAAACGCTCCCGCAGCATGGCCTACGTGGCGCGCCTGTGGGCAGCTCTGTCGCTCACCCTCGTTGGCCGTGTGCACATTGCGAAGCAGGTGCTGGCCGCGAAGCTCGCCTACCACTTCAGCTTCCTCAACCCGGCGCCAGCACAGCTGAAGGAGCTGACGGACGTCGTCGACCGGTTTGCAGCACGCTCCCTGCATGCTGAGGATGCTAGCCTGGTGTCTCATGGGAACCCGCTGCTCTTGCCTAAGAGGGAGGTTGCCTGCCTGCCGCGCAAGGATGGGGGTGTCAACCACGTCGACCTGCCTGCGTTCCTGGCTGCCCTGCAAGCTAAAATGCTCGCCCTGCTAGCCCAGCCAGGCCGGCAGCCCTGGAAGGTGCTCACCCGGGCGCTGCTCAACCACGTGCGTCCAGACGCCGCTTCCAACTGGGCGTGGGTCTATAGCGACGCGCTGGCGCCGGAGGCCCTGCCTGCCCGGCTGGCGGCCGCCATTGGGCACCTGCGGCGCGCGGGTGTGGAGCTGCGTCCGGCGCCGCCAGCCACGCAGCCGTCGGCAGGCCCACCGCAGTGGCGGGTTAGCCAGGACCAGCTGTGGGTGGCTAGCGCTGCCGGCGCTGTGTCCTACGTCCACTACACCGGGCGCCTCTTGCAGCCCGGGCCGGGCGTGGCACCACCAGCTGTTGACCCGGCGTGGCAGCCCGCGTGTGTGCTGCAGCACCGCAAGCCGCGGCACCTGTGGACCTTTGACGAGCGGGCGGCTTATGATGCAGCGGCGCCAGGGGAGCGGGCGGGAGCGTGGCCGCGGGCGCCGTACTTCCTGGCGCCGGAGGCTGGGGTAGTGGCGCACCCGGAGCACTATCGGGTGGCGGGCATCAGCCTGGCGGACTACACCGTGCGTGAGGTGCGGCGGGCCATCACCAGGGCCAACCCCGCAGCGCCACCTGCCCCCGTGCGCCCGGCAGCCATGCCGAGCCCAGCAGCAGTCGCAGCAGCAGCCGCACAGCCAAGTGGCTCTGCCAGCCCGCCGACAGCAACATCACGGCTCGCTGAGAAGGAAGCGGAGTGGCAGCGCGCAGCTACCCAGCTGGCGGCGTCGCAGGCACAGCAATAATAATAATAATAATAATATGTACGCGGTTCACAGAGGAGGCCGCGTTTCTTAAGGAGGAGTGAGTTGCGCTCACCCCACCGTGGAGCAACATGAGTGGACTTAACCGGGCTCACGTGGGGCAGGCCCACCTGTGACGGCATCGGCCGGGCGTCCAGTGGTGCGTGAGGTCACTACTCCCGTCTCACGCTCGAGCCGGTAGTACAGCAGTGCCGTTGTACGCAGGCTAACGACGCTGTGCATGTGAATGCGTGTACAGCAGGATTGCGCGGTGTGAGAAGTGGCACCAAGGGTGCGGAGGAGGGGCTCAAGGGTGTTTGCGACGGTGCCACCATGCCCCAGCGTAACGATCTGCTCGTGCTTGTAGACAACCTCCCAGCCGGCGGCACGCAGCGCGTCGGCCAGACGGCTATGCTGTGCTTGTTTCTGGTCACACTTCTCGCTGTGGTGCAGGTCGGAGGTGTAACCAACCTCGATGATGTACACCTTGTGTTGCCGCCGGGCGTTGGGGCTTAGGTCACTCGGCCCATTTGCACCAACTGCGGTTCGTGGCAAGGTTGGGATGAAGAGAATGTCCGGGCGCATTTTTTCCCGGTCGGCTTTGGGGACCTCGGGGCGTAGCATCCACTTTGGGGGGCAGTTGCCCGCACAGTATTCAGGCCGGTCCGCGGCGCTGCTTGCATCCATGAGCATGTAGCCGCCGCCACTGCTGCCCCTGTGGATGCATTCGGCGATCATACGTACGGCCGCATTGTGTTTTGCGATACGTGCCCCCACCAGCTGGGGGTGGGCGCAGTGCCCTGCAATGTGTCCGGCGGTACCCCTCTCCGGGGGGGAGCCAGCTCGTGCGTGCAAGGGGGCACAGAGTGCGCATGTGTCGCTGGTGCGTAGTTTGTACAGAGCAAGGCGGGCAGGGCAGACCATGCCCCCTTGACGAGCATTCTGGATGAAGCGCCGTAGGCTGTGTCCAGCGTCGGCATGGGTCATGTAGGCTGTGCTGGCTCGGGTGTCCAGGTGCTGGGCAGACTCCGCCCACTTAGTGGTGTACAAAGTCGATTTGGCGTGCCCGCCATGGGAGGCGGGGTTCAGGGCCTTGAGCAGGCCCCGGTTCAGGTCTGAAACGTAGTATTGGGCCGTGCTTCCGTCCTCGCGGGTGATGAGGGTCGCGGGCCACCAGTGGGACGCGTGTGGGTTATTGTCGGCGTGTTCGGACATGTCGGCGGGCGTTTCTTTGGACGCCACAGCGGCAGCCCCTTTATCAGCTTCTTCATTACCATTTAGACCCGTGTGGGAGACGACTTTGAGGAAAACAGTGTTCGCGTTTCGCTTCGCTCGTGCATGGAGCAAGTCGGCGATTGACTTCAAGAGTGCCTGATGTTTGCTTAAATGTAGTCGACGAGGTTCGTTGATAGCACGTTTGATTAAGTACAAACTGGCTGCAGAGTCGCTTGCAATGGTTAGCGTTGTTTTCGCGAATACTTTGTCTTCACCACCAAATTCTTCCAGGGCGGCCCTGATGGCTGCCAGCTCTGCTCTTGTAATCGTATTTGTGCAGCCCACACCATTGGGATTTACATAGACAGTGCGATCTTTGTGCCAGGCACAGGCGCCGGCGAACTGTGCTTCTTGTCCATTTTCAGTTCTTACCTTTATTACTGAACCGTCGGTCCAAACTATGTCATCTGGGCTGTGCGCCAGTGCCAGTGGTCGCTGGAATTGCGTCCGATTGAACCTGGGCGGGCCGTCGCGCGGAGTGGCTGTCGTTGGGCCGGTGGATTGGTGCGTGGTAAGGTATTTGGCGTGTTTAAGGAGGTGGAGCGGAATGTTCGGGCACGTTCGGGGGCTGGGCGTGTCGGGTCGGAGGTGCGTCCCTGCCACGGAGGCAGGCGTGAGAGGGCCTTCGAGCAGGGTGGCGCGCAGCCCCTTCCAGCCGCCCGAGAGGGCCGCGAGGCCGGCAGGGTTCCCGACAGCCACCAGTACCACCCCTCTCTGCCGCTGCAGGGTGCCGTTGCTTCCAAGGCCGGGCTCCATGCCGGCAGTGCCTGGCGTGCCGGTCTCACCGCCGACCCATGTGGTGAGCTGCTGGCAGAGCGGGTGGCACAGCCACTGCGTGTGTGGGTAGGTTGCACATTTGGGGAGTGCGAGAAGGACCAGGGTCGGGTCTTGGGAAGTGCGCGTGGTCTCAGCGCTGGCAAGCGCCCAGAGGAGGGCCTTTCGTGCAGCCTCAGGTGTGCCCGGCGGGTGGGCATAGTGGAGGCCCGTCCATGCTATGCTGTAGGCGTCATGCCTTGCTCCGAAGGCCGAATCCGCTGCTTCACGGCTCCAGTACTCGTCTGCTTCTGTTGTGGCGTTTAGGGGGGAGGCAAACAACTCACTCACCGGTCCTTCCCCTATATTGTGCAGGGCTCGAATGATGGCCGCGGTGGTGCTCGCAGGGAGCGACGTTTGGTGCTGTGGGGCGGCCTTCCGGTCGATTTGGTCTGGGTCGCGGCGGTAACGGTGGAGCAGAGCTGCAACGGCCTCCTCGAAGGCTCGGGCACGGGCGGTGGTCCGGTGGAAGCGGTCCCACAGCGCTTGCAGGCGAAGGTATGTGATAGTGCCTATCCACCGGCCGTTGGGGTCATAGACGTTGGCTTGCGTCGGTGCAGCCCTGCCTGTGGTTGTGGGTGTGGTGATAATGTAGGTGCCTGGGGGCGTGGTGTCCTTGTACGGGTTGCAGGGGCTGGTACAGATGGTGGTTGTGGCCCGGATTTCGCGTGCCCGGGCAGCGAGGTCATCCTCAGCCGGGTCGTGCCTGCCTTGTCGCTGGCGCATGGTCAGGTTCCGGTCCCTCGGCGGGCGGGTGGGGCGGATGGGGGCGTCTGGCCCGGCAGCAAGCCGTTCGTTGCAGGCGGCCAGCAGGTCATCCCAGTCGGGGTTGTTCTTGAGGTCTTGCTCCCTTTCGCTGCTCTCTGCCCATGTGACCCGGCACAGGAGCCGTGTGGACCAGGACGAGAAGAGTGCGGCGCGCGGGGCGCAAGGTGCTGTGGGTCTGGGCGCGCCGGGTGGGGCTGGAGCCGGTGCAGGCGGTTGGACTGGAGCTGGGGCTGGAGGCACGTTGGGTTCGACTTCCATGTGGGGGGGCGCGGCTGGCGGGGCGTCTGCCCTGGGCGGATGGGGTTTTTTGGGTCGGTTTTGCAATGGATGCTTGTAGCAACGTTCCTCCGTGACGGTTTTGTATCCCATGCGTTTAAACGCAGTCACTAGGCCCGGGGGTGTGACTGAGGCTTTCCATTGTACTGTAAAGTACTGTTCACGGGAGCCAGATGTGTCTTCGCCGGCCTTGCGCTTCTTCTCAATGTCCTTGTCGGTCATGTTTTGTTGCTTGCTGCCATATAGGACGGACTCAAGTTCCTGTCCGTCATTGTCGAGGTCGTAGGTCAGTTGCGCGTCACCGTTGGTGCAGTCGTCCGTGCGGGGGTGAATCAGGTCCTTGACGACTCGGGTCCTGGCAAGCTGCCAGTTGAGGCGCGCGCCGTCTCGCCTGGGGTGGGGCGCGTGGGTGGGTGCCACCTGTGCGGTGTCGATATCCATGTCGTCTGCTGCTGATGCAGGCTTGTCAACATCCATGGGGCCAGCGGTGGCGGCTGCGGCAGCCGCCTGTTCCTTCTCGTGGAGGTAAGTGTGGACCGTGTTAAGTTGTGGAGGGTGTTGGTTGGCATTTAGCAGGGCCGTGAGGGCAGGGGCTAGCTGGCGTGTGCGCGGGTGCGGTCGAGGGCTTTGCATGAGAGGGGCTGGGTCCTGGGGCTGCGTTTTGCACAGCTGGGCATGCTTGCGCATGTCCTTGTTTAGAGCGCTGAATACTGAGCGTGCCGTCTCGTACCCACGTGTCCCAACCGCCAGGCTCTCATCTCCATTCGTGAGGCGCAGGGCTGAGTTCATTGCGGCGTTGTCACCGGTGAGTAGGTCTTCGGGGGTGGTGCGTGTGTTTTCTGCAATCCTAATCCGTTGCGCTGCGTGCTTAGTGGTCCGACGGGGGCGCGCAGTGGGGTTGGGTAGGAGGCGGTTGACTGCCGCCTTTCGGGGCCGTTCACGGGCCCGGGGGGTTTGGGAGGGATTGGGTGCGGCCTGGTGGGTTTTGGTAGGGTTGCCAGGGGATGGCGCCTGGGTGGCACCAGGCGCAGTTGCGTTCATTGGGGGGTTGTGGTAGATTGGGCTTCCCATAGTGGCTTGGGTTGGAGGTGCGTGGTCGGTGGCCTGGGGTGCGGGGCCGTGTGGGGCGGCGTGCTGAAGGAGCCCGGTGACTGGCTGGGTCATGCCTGGTGGTAGCGGGTCTGGTCTGTTGGTTAGGTCCTGGAGCGCGCCCAGGGTTGGGATCGCCCGCTGGGGGGGAGGGAGAGGGTTCGGGTCCGCGTGTTTCTCTGCGCTGCCTGCTTCCCTGTTGGCCGAACTGATTGCAAGGCTGAGCCGGTTTAGAGCAACTTTGTGTTTGTGTCGTACCCTGTTAGCCCCCAGGCATTTTTCGAGGGCCTTCGAAGTGATCAGGTGGCGGCCGGTGTTCCGGTCGACTAGGTGGCTGAGCTCAAGTTGCAGCTCGGCGAGCGGGAGCACGTGCTCAACAGGCAGAGGGGCGGTGTCGGAGACCGCGGCTACGGCGTCGAGGGCCTCAACGATGGACCAGGTGGGGGTGGATAGGGGGGCACCCTTGCAGAACAGTTGGATGCCGTGTTCTCTTGCAAGGGTCATTTGTTTCAGTGTAGTGAAGGCCCGACCCCTATCTGCGGGCAGGTGGTGGGCGGTGCTGTTGCCGGCGATGCTGTGTTGGCGGGGGAGGAGGGCGCGCGTGACTGCACCCAGGCGGCCCGTGTCATTGAGGGCCAAGACTAAGGCTCGGTGGGCCACTCGAGCGTATAGGGGAAGGAGGGATCCTAGCCCCAGTCCGTACTCCTCGATAGGCAGGAGGGTGGTACGGGTCGGGAAGCTGCGCGGCAGCCCGTATGCCTTCTTGGCAAAGCCAGCTAGGGCGGTATCCAGGGCGACGATGTCCTGTTTTGTGTACGGCATGGCGGCAAACGCGTACGCTACTGATGTTTGGACGCACTGCTGTAACATGCGCAGGCGCTGTGCGGGCGTGGCCAAGGATGTCGTGATTGCCAAGCCCTTTTCTCGTACGATTTCGGTCGTGCGTGCGACCTGTGCCTTCCAGTCAAGGGCAAAGGTAAGCTGCACGCCTAGGTATTTGTACGGCTTTGTGGGTGGGAAGTACGGGACGGGAGTGGTGCCGATGCGCAGCGTGTTGTTCATGTCCCGGTGCATGGCGGCCAGGGTGGCCTTTCCTGTCGGTCCGTCCAGGGTGGGGGACGCCCGGGATTTGTTGTGCCAGATTGCTGTGGTGGCACACTTGGTGTGGTTCACACGCAGGCTTGCCCAGTCCGCGTATTTTGATATCTTGTCGCATTGGGTTTGCAGGTCGGCCAGCGAGTTGGTGAGAGCAGCTAGGTCGTCAGCGTACGCAGCGGCGCTGCAATGGTATTGCGAATTTTCTTCACTACTGAGGCAGCCGTATTGGTAGCCGCGCCCGCCCACGTGGAGCCAGCGTACGAGTGGCTCCATGAACAGGATGAAAAGCACTGGTGAGAGCGTGTCGCCCTGCACCGTGCCGCGCTCAACGGGGATGGTCGATGTGCAGCCATGTTCCGTGCGGATGCGTGTGGTTGCGTGTTGGTACAGGTTGCGGACCGCGCGGATTAAATCATTGGGAAGCCCAAGGTCAAACATGATTTGCAGCAGTCGGTCCTGGTCAATAGTGTTGAAAGCGGAGCTGTAGTCCACGTACACTGCGTACACGTCTTTCCCGTACAGGGCGGCATCCTCAAGCACGTGCACCAGGTTCAGGACCTGGCGCTCAGTGTTGCAGTACGCCCGAAACCCCTCCTGGGCCTCACTGAACAGCTGCAGCGGCCCCGCGAGTTCACCGATGCCCAAGGTGAGCATTGACGTGTAAAGCTTGTAGCACGTGTTGGCTAGTGCGATTGGGCGCTTATTTTTAACGTCCAGGGTGTCGCCAGATTTGGGGAGCAGGACGGTGTCTGAGGTAGCCCACGTAGTGGGGATTTCTGACTTGACATACATGACTTTCAATACGTTATGCAGGGCCTGCTTCATGCCGGCGGGCAAGATGCGGAGTAGCTCGTTCGGGATGCCATCCGGGCCTGTCGCTTTGTTGCGGGACAGGTGAGAGATGCAGTGGTCGAAGTTGGCGGGGTCCAGCATGCTGGGCAGCATGGAGTGTGCATCGGGATGCCGGTTTCGCTCAAGGTTGAATGCGTCTGTGGCATTGGGTTGCTCGAAGGGGTACCCCCGTTTCGACCCAGGTTCGAGTCGGTAGTGGCCGGTGCGTGGGCCGTTAGGGGGTTTGGACAGTTTGCTGAAGTGACTTTCGAGGACGGCTAGGATGCTCGCGGATTCTGTGGCCACCTCCCCGGTTTCGGGGTTGCGCACTGCCGGGAGTCCGCGTTCCCCGCTGCCTGTTTGAAAAATGCGTTTATGCCCCTGCGCAGGTCTGGTCGCGAGGGTGCGCTGCAGTGCGGTGGCTGCGGCTTCCCGCTGTGCCTTGGACCTGTCCGCCACCAGTTGGCGGTGGCGGGTTTGGCAGTCCTTGATCTTGCCTCTGAGGCTAGCCGTTTCATGTGCGGTCTCCTCATCGGGCGCTGGTCCATCCTTTGTCAGGTTGGTGAGAGCTTGTTTTAGTTTCACCTCCTCCTCCCATAGGGGTTTGAGGTGGCGTGTCGTGGAGCGTGCAAGGTGGTGCTTGCCGGTGTGCGGGGGTTTGAGAGTGCATTCATCCAGGAGGCATGTCAGGCCGGCATCTAGTGCTGCCGCTAGCTGTTCCGCGAGCTTATTCACGTCGAGGCCCTGCAGAATACGGCTGTGTGCCAGGTCCCAGTGCATTGTGTTGGCCGGGTAGGCCTCCGGGTCTTTTGTGTGTTTCTTCAGTGCCTTCTCAATGACTTGTACCGCTGCCTTTGTCGCAGAGAGCAAGTCGGCCGTGGCCTCCACCATTGTGTCTTCAAGCCGGGCGGCGGCGGCTGCCAGCTGCTTCGTCGTGACGGGCAGCTGGACTCGCGACCAGCACGGGTTGTCCGCTGGTGCGGCCGGCGGCGGTGTGGTTTGCTGTGCTTCCCAGAGCTGTAGCGAGTCTGCAGGCAATTTGGCGTGGACGGGCCTGTGGTCAAAGTTGCCTGCAACAATGCTTGAGTAGGCTGGTGTGTCTGGGCATGCACTCCGTGTTGTTGGGCATAGGAGAATGTCGTCAATGCGGCTCCGGTGTGTGATTGTGCCGCTTTGAGTTTGTTCGTACGACCAGTCAGCCGCGGTGGCCACGCCGGCACTGCGGGTTGGTGTAAGCCCAGTCTGGGAAAGAAAGCGCTGGTGGAGCCTGTCAGCAGCGTCAAGGGGCCCTGTGCGGTCTGCGGCTTGGGCCACGGCGTTGAAGTCCCCGGCGACTATCAGGTGTTGTTCGCAGGTAGTTGTGTGTGCCAGTGTTGCTTGGCAGTACGCGTAGATTGCCTTGCGGGTGGCCGTGTCCTCGGGGGCATAGACGCCCAGGATGGTGAGAGGAGTGCTGCCCCGCGTGCGGATCTGAACGTGCGATACGTAGCCGTGTAGGGGCACAGGAGGTGTGTGGTGTGTGACGCTGTTCATGTTGCTGAACCGTGTGGAGACGGCCACTGCGACCCCGGCGCTGCCCCGTGTGGCAGTGTTGCGGGGCACGGTGCTGCAGTATAGCCGGTAGCCTTCATTGAGGAACGCCTTTTTGACTGGGTCATGTCGTCCGCCCAGTTTTGTTTCCGTTAGGACCACAATGTCCGCGGCCCAGGACGCGATGTTGCACAGGGTAAAGCTAAGGTTCCCCGGCTCCCCAGTTGAGAGGGTGTGCGAGAGCAGTCCCCGGACATTGTGTGTGGTTATGTGGAGTGTGCGTGCTTTAGTCTGGTTAGCAGCGGGTGGAGTTACAGGGGTTTCATGGTGTGCTGCTGGTGCCGGCTGTTGCCGTTTGAATAAGTCCTTCAGTGTGCTCATCCGTCCTGTCCAGCTCTTTGCGGGCCCTGGAACTGCGGTCTTGCGGCCTGATGGGGGCGGGGGTGGCGCGTCTGCTGCTGCCACGGGTGCATTCTGTTGCTTTGCCGGCGGTGGGGCGCGACTAATGGGCGGAGGGGCTCTGTGGGGAAAGAGTTCTGGGACATCCGGGCCTCCTTTCCAGAGGGCACCCCGGCGCAGCAGTGTGTCCAGGTCAGAGGCGCAT
The DNA here is from genome assembly GCA_016834595.1 of Chlamydomonas schloesseri. Classification (NCBI taxonomy): domain Eukaryota; kingdom Viridiplantae; phylum Chlorophyta; class Chlorophyceae; order Chlamydomonadales; family Chlamydomonadaceae; genus Chlamydomonas; species Chlamydomonas schloesseri. The sequence continues at coordinate 17,283 of JAEHOD010000189.1, read as the reverse complement.
AGCCCTGACTCCCAGTGCGGGTGGTGGACGGCTACATAGTGGTTGCAGTAAGTCGCTGCGTAGGAGGTGGGGAAGCCAGCAAGGGCCCAGGAGTGAGGAACGTGGGCTAGGTGTACGTGGTGTTGGGCAGGGCCGGCAGTGCCGTTTCGGGGGAACGTGTGCCAGCCGGTATATCCAGGTCCTATGAGGTGGAGTTGGACTCCAGGTAGCAGGCTCTGGAAGGCAATGAGGTCGGGTACCGTGAGCATGGCAGAGTCTTCAAGCTCCGCGCAGTGGGCGGCGATGGTTTGATCTGCCGCAGATGTTTCGTCGTACAGGCCTAGGATATGCATCCTGAGTGCATCGCTGCCAGGTGTGCGAACGTCTGTTAGGTGGCGGAGGCGGTCGGCTATGTTCCGCCTGATTGTGTGCATCAGGGGGCCCCAGTCCGTGGGGTTGCCGGGGATTAGTGGGACCGTGCTGTTCGGCAGGGAGGCAAGGGTAGCGTAGATTGCACAGTTGTTGCCCCAGGAACAGGAGTCCAGCATGCGGAGGTTTTCTCCGGCGAGGGTGTCTACCAGAGTGTCTAGCGCGGGGTTTGGTGGTGCCGGGTTTGTTGCTGAGTCAGGCCGGGGGCCTAGCCGGTCTGGGGCCCAGCCGGGTGGCAGGCCCACGTCGTTTAAGCAATTGGGGGTGAGTGGAGGGGTGTCAGGCTGACGCTGTGCGAGGACAAAGATTTGGCCCCTGAGATCAAGGGGGCTTGAGCGTCCGAGGCGCCGGGGCTGTGTGTCGGCGGAGTCAAGGCGCAGCCAGTCGTCGTTGTGTCGTCGTATGGCTACCACATGCGCCTTTGCTCCAGAGGCGTCGCTGGGTGTGAAAATGAGGAAACCTGGGGCCTCGGCCGGTAGAGGTATGCGTTTTGAGATTTTTGTGGGCGTGTCGCCTGGTTCTGTGTGTCCCAGTGTGTGGAGGACCATGGCGCCGCTTGGTTGGTGGCAGTTGTGTTTCAGGTAGTGGTTTATGACATGTAAGGCGAATTGTCCAGTGATTGGTGTAAATCCGGTTTGCCAGGCCCGGGTTAAGTTTGCGTGCCCCTGGCTGCGGGCGTGGTAGAGGCACTGCTCGGCGTAGGCCAGCACTCGGTGGGGAGAGATAGCGGGCCGGGCGAGAAGGTTATTAAGAGCGTGTATCCAACAGAAGGACTGCTCTTGAGTTTCAAAATAGGGCCTTGAGGGGTGCGCGGTGGCGCGAACGGGCGGCTGGGATTTAGGGGCGCCTGCTCTGTAGAGCGGGTCAGCCAAGTTCTTGGCGTCATGGGGTTGCTGCACGTCCCATGCGTTGCTCAGTTGTGGGGTATGGGTTGGGAGCGCTGTAAGGGTGCGTAGCCACGCTGTTTGCCCTATAGAGAGGGCGCCTGTCAGAAGGGGTGGTGTCCACGTTAGGATATGGCTAGGTGTGTCGGAGTTACAGAGGCCAGGGATGCGTGCGTATGTGCTGTGGAGGGTGATCAGGATGGCCATTACTCCAGTGATCTGGGTCCTGTGGCGCCAGAAGGAGCCGGCCAGGTAGCTGATGCAAGGTTTAGCTCGCTGGGCCAGGTGTATTCCCTGTATAAGCAGGGTGAGGGCCAGGATTGTTGTGTCGGCTCCCAGGGTCAGTGTGGCTAGCCCGACTGGGATTGCGGCCGTACCATAGAGGACTGCAATAATGCAAAGCGGGGCCAGGGCGAGAGTTATGCACACCGGCCCGCAGAAGAGGACGAGTAGGGCCGTTCCATTGGCCCAAGTTTCAGCTGCTTCGGGGGTCGGGGCTTGCTGGGTAGTGGTGCAGAGGTGGCGTAGGAGCAGGGCAAGGAGCACTGCGGTTGAGGCCACGGCTACCCCGCGTAGGGTGAGGTCAAGGCTGAGGTTAAGAGCTGCGGTGAAGGAGACAATAGTTTTCGCTGTGAGAGTGGCTAAAATCTTGAGCCCCTGGTAGCCCGCCAGAGCAACTGAGTAAGCCGCTGTTCCCAGTCCATACCCAATCCAGTGGGAGGTGGCCACGAGTTGGAGGTGCAGGCACAGCATTGAACTGTTGCCCCAGGCAACATCGCAAGTAATCTTGGGGCGCGGCCCCAGCAGTTGTTCTCCACGGGCCAGTAACAGTTCACCCAAGTGCGTCAGACTAAGCACAACAGCCGACCTTAGCTCCTGAGGCCATAGTCTTAGCAGGGAGCCGCCATGTCTGTGCGCCTCTTGCCTTGCTAGGCTAGCGCCGCAAACTCCTACATGCACCCAACTACCCATAGCTTGCAGGCCCATTGCTGATACTTGACTTGCTTTGGTAATCGTCGCACTGGCTTTCATGCCAACCGGCAACATCAAACTGGAGATAGCAACAGCTAACCGCTCCAGCATAGTGCGCCGCAGCGTGCCTGCTCTAGCCGCATGCGGCCAAGTGGTAACAAGGAAAACTCCCTCTTGGAGGGCCGTAGCCCCAAGCCATTGCACCAGGTCGAGGTACAGGTGCACATTAGCAGGGAAGGTGGTCTCGGCTGCTCGTGTCCGCATGTGCGGACGACCAGAGGGGTCGGGACGACCCGGGGGGTCGCCGCCGGCTAGATGCGTCGCACCATCCGCGTTGCTGGTTGTCTTTGTGTTGCTATAAGTAGAGTAGTTGTGGCTACTGCGTGAACAGGTTTGCGCTTGATTTGTGCTTGCGCGTCTATGTGCAACTTGTCCCCGCGCACTAATGATAGCTACTCGAGGAAGCAAGTGTTCACGCTGTCGTTGCGTTTGCATTTTCGCTTTGTTAGTGCAGAGCAATAGCGTATGGAATTGGTGTATGTCAGTGTTAAGTCTATATTGTGTTTGAGCTGACGAGTTGCTTGGTTTTTGAGTATAGCTTGGGGTAGCGGGATCGGCCTCAACGACTCCCTGGTTTCTGGCGTTCAGCGTGCTTTGATTGCATGTGTTATTTAAGAGGATAAGCCTTTCGGTGTGATTTTCCTGGGCCTCAGGGGGCCCTGTTGGCGCCATGCCCTCGTTGTTTGTTGCGTTTCGCGGCTTTATGGGCAGCGAAGGAGTTTTGGTGTAGGCATGGGTGGCCATGTAGTCGTTTAGCGTGATCGCGAGCAGGAGGAGGGGAAGGCACTTCAGCATGCGTCCAGAGGTTCGTCTCCTCTTCCTGTTGTGCCCGTCTTTTCCATCAAGCTCGAGTCGTTTGTTCTGAAGGCGGGCCTTGCGACTGGGGTTCGCCTGAGAGCTTTCACTTCTCGCCCAGGACACCGCAATTGATGTCCCGCAACGATAGGACTCGCTCTCAGGTCCCCCGCCAGTTGCCTCGGCTTTAGGCTGACCTAGAGGTTGCATTAGCATTTGCTTGGGGCAACTTCGAGGGTGACCTAACTTCAAAATTGCAAACTGCTCGTTCAGCTTTTTGGTACAAGGACGGTGGTATCAACAATTATAAGTGTTGAGTGTTGAACAGGCCGGCGACCACCGCAGGCACAGCACTTCCGCAGCAACCCAGTGGCCCTGGACCCCTGGCTCCACCGCACCTCAGCTGCTGCCGGACAGCAGAGCACGCCAGCGCGCGAGCTACGGTCGTACGCGTCACCCACCCAGCCGTCGGGTGAGGGGCCTCGGCGTTCAGCGCAATTGCAGGAGCAGGCGGCGGGCGGCGCAGGGCCTAGCATGGGGCAGGCCACGGCGGCGGCGGCAGCCGCCGCTGCCGTTGAGGGAAACCCTCGGCCGCCGCCCCCGGATGGGGCGCTGCTGCGCGGCTTGTGGCAGCGCTTGTGGGACAGCCACGCCACTCGAGCCGCAAAGGTGCTGGTATACCGGCTGCAACATGCTTACCTGCCCTGCGGGTTGTACCGGGCAGGCAAGGGCATTCGGCCACGGGTGGCCACGGGGCGCGGGGGGTTGGGGCCGCACTGCCCTCACCTCGCCTGCGGGCCGCCTGGCCCGCAGGCGTGGGCCAGCCTGACGCACGTGTTCCTGGAGTGCCCGGCTTATGCGCAGGCGCGGGCGTGGCTGCAGCAGCTGTGGGCCTGCGTGGCGCCCCAGGCGGCGCCGCCGCCGGTGACGGACGCGGCCTTCATGCTTGGGGACCACATGGGCGCGTGGGCCTCCAGCCCGCGCGGCGCGGGCGCGCTGCTGTGGAGCACACTGCGGGCCACGTTCCTGTACGCCCTCTGGTGTGCGTACTGGTCCCGTGAGCCGGCCAAGCAGACGTCCGAGCACGTGGTTCGCGAGGTGGTCAGCGAGCTGCGCAGGGTCATGCAGCTGCGTTTCACTGCCGCCACGCTAACCCCTGACACCCTGTCGGCTCTGCCCACCCAGCTTCTTACGGCGCAGCTGAAGGCGGCCAAGTTGGAGAGCTTTGTGGCTATCTGGACGGCGGGTGGCGCCCTCTGTGCAGTGGAGGATACGGAGGGTGGGTCGCCGCAGCTGCGCATCCGGCTGACGCTTGCATCGCCCGTGCAGGCACCCTAGCTTCTGTGGGCGGCGGTTTTCAAGGCGATGGCGTGGCTTGCCTCCGCTGTGTATCATATAACTGGGTGGCGCTGCAGCGCCGTCCTTCCTCAGCCTTCGTGGACTTCTTACAGCGGGCTGGGCCCTGCTATATAATGAGATTGCTATGTCAGCGCCACATCTGGCCCGCTCTGTTTCTGCTCCTGTGTGTGCTTCCTTGCTTTTGATGGGGTGTTGCTTAAGCAACCGACTTGCGGGGGTGGGGTGGGTTTGGGCGGGAAGCGTCCTGCTGTCTGTTATGAGCGTACCGTGGGTGCGTTTGTGTTTGAAGTGTGGAGGTGCGTCTCTGCCGGTGGTGCTTGCCTTCGGGCTTTTGGTGTAGCGGTTTGCTTGGCTTAGGTCTGGTGGTGTTTGTGGAAACCCCTACCGGGGGGCGGGGGGGCCAGCCTCCTGCTCTGTCTGCCGGGTCGGGGTGGGGTGGGTGGGTGCGGGATGGGGTGGCGGTAGGTGATTTGGTTCAGGTGGTTTTGGTTTTTCAGGTGGTTTGTCTCAGACTTCTTCTCTTCTCTTCTTGCCCTGTCGGGATTCTGGTCTCCAAGACCAGGCTGCTTCGGGTCTCTTTGCCCAGCGGTTGGGAGGCAGTGCGTCTGCTTCCGTTCAATCCTGTAAGGATGAATCCTCAAAAAAAAAAACCAGGGCAGGTGCGGACGCAACCGCGATGTGGGAGGCGGACAAGGGCTTCTTGCGTGAGGCCGCCACCGACATCCATCGCCGGCACGCTCGGCAGGCTCGGGATGGGCTCCATGACGTTGTGCTGGCTGCCGACCTGGCCGCCACCTTGGCAGACCAGCCCGGCGCCAGTGCGGCGCAGCGTCAAGCCGCGGCCATGGCCAACCTGGCGGTGCGTGAACACCAGGCGGCCTCCGCGGCCGCCAGCCACAATGCCCGGGCCGCCCTGATGGAGGAACATGGGGAGCGCGGCACCAGCTGGTTCCATCGGCAGGCTGACGAGCCCACTGCCGGCGCTCAGGAGCCCATCACGCACCTGACGGTGCCGGGCCAGCCGGCGCCTGTGGCGCTCACGGGGCCCAACACGCGAAGCACCATCTCTGCCGCAGCCACAGCCATGTACAGCAGCACCAGCGCCACTGGCCTCTTCCGTGTGCAACCCGTCTGCTCTGACGCGCAGCAGCAGCTCCTGGCCACCATTGACCGCAAGGTTCCCGCAGACCTGCAGGCTGCCGCGGAGGGAGCTGCTGACGGTGACGGCGCCCTCAGTGCTACCGAACTCATGGCAGCGCTGGCCAGCTCCGCCAACGGTAAAGCGCCTGGGTCGGACGGGGTGCCGTACGAGGTATACAAGGTGTTCTGGGCGCTGCTGGGTCCGCGCTTGTGCGCCGCTGCCGCCGCCGCCTTTGCCGCTGCTGCAGACGCTCAAGATGGGGGCGAGATGGCGGCGGTGCTGCCGACGTCCTGGCGCGAGGGCATCATCACCCTCATCTACAAGGGCAAAAGCCTGGACCGCACCGAGCTGGCATCCTACCGGCCCATCACGCTGCTCAACTGCGACTTCAAGATGGTGTCCAAGGCCATTAGCAACCGCCTGCAGCCCGCACTGGATGCCGTTGTGGACGAGCTGCAGACTGCGTTCATCACCGGCCGCTGGATTGGCGACAACACGCTGTACCACCAAGCCCTCATCGAGTGGATGCGCCTGGATGTGGACGCTGACGGCGCGCCACGCCAGGGTGGAGCGCTGTACTTCCTGGACATTGAGAAGGCGTATGACCGGGTGCATCGCCAGTGGCTGTATGCGTCTGCGGAGGGCCTGGGGTTTGGGCCACGCATGCTGCAGCTGGATCCGCTTGCTCACTGCCAATGGCTCTGCCCGCGTGTGTGTGAACGGCATGCTCTCAGACCCCTTCCCAGTGCTGAACGGCTTGCCGCAGGGCAGCACAGCGTCACCCCCGCTGTGGGTCATCCAGCTGCAGCCGCTGACGTCCTACCTGCGGCGGCAGGTGGAGCAAGGCGCGCTTCACACGCCCCTCCTTCCTGACGGCACGCCGGCGCCGCCCGCCGGCCACCATGCCGATGACACGACGCTTACGGCGCGCGACCCCGCTGTGGATGGGCCTAAGCTGATGGCGGCGGTGCAGCTGTTCTGCCGTGCTTCCAACGCCCGCGTTCACCCAGCCAAGAGCCGGGCCATTGGCCTGGGCAGGTTTGCGCATCTCACGGGCACGTGTCCGCACACGGGGGTGCCTTTTGTCACGGACGCCTGTCACGCATCTGGGTGTGCCGCTGTCTTGGGACTCTGAGGGCGCTGCCGTGGCCCTGTACGACAAACGCTCCCGCAGCATGGCCTACGTGGCGCGCCTGTGGGCAGCTCTGTCGCTCACCCTCGTTGGCCGTGTGCACATTGCGAAGCAGGTGCTGGCCGCGAAGCTCGCCTACCACTTCAGCTTCCTCAACCCGGCGCCAGCACAGCTGAAGGAGCTGACGGACGTCGTCGACCGGTTTTGCAGCACGCTCCCTGCATGCTGAGGATGCTAGCCTGGTGTCTCATGGGAACCCGCTGCTCTTGCCTAAGAGGGAGGTTGCCTGCCTGCCGCGCAAGGATGGGGGTGTCAACCACGTCGACCTGCCTGCGTTCCTGGCTGCCCTGCAAGCTAAAATGCTCGCCCTGCTAGCCCAGCCAGGCCGGCAGCCCTGGAAGGTGCTCACCCGGGCGCTGCTCAACCACGTGCGTCCAGACGCCGCTTCCAACTGGGCGTGGGTCTATAGCGACGCGCTGGCGCCGGAGGCCCTGCCTGCCCGGCTGGCGGCCGCCATTGGGCACCTGCGGCGCGCGGGTGTGGAGCTGCGTCCGGCGCCGCCAGCCACGCAGCCGTCGGCAGGCCCACCGCAGTGGCGGGTTAGCCAGGACCAGCTGTGGGTGGCTAGCGCTGCCGGCGCTGTGTCCTACGTCCACTACACCGGGCGCCTCTTGCAGCCCGGGCCGGGCGTGGCACCGCCAGCTGTTGACCCGGCGTGGCAGCCCGCGTGTGTGCTGCAGCACCGCAAGCCGCGGCACCTGTGGACCTTTGACGAGCGGGCGGCTTATGATGCAGCGGCGCCAGGGGAGCGGGCGGGAGCGTGGCCGCGGGCGCCGTACTTCCTGGCGCCGGAGGCTGGGGTAGTGGCGCACCCGGAGCACTATCGGGTGGCGGGCATCAGCCTGGCGGACTACACCGTGCGTGAGGTGCGGCGGGCCATCACCAGGGCCAACCCCGCAGCGCCACCTGCCCCCGTGCGCCCGGCAGCCATGCCGAGCCCAGCAGCAGTCGCAGCAGCAGCCGCACAGCCAAGTGGCTCTGCCAGCCCGCCGACAGCAACATCACGGCTCGCTGAGAAGGAAGCGGAGTGGCAGCGCGCAGCTACCCAGCTGGCGGCGTCGCAGGCACAGCACTTCCGCAGCAACCCAGTGGCCCTGGACCCCTGGCTCCACCGCACCTCAGCTGCTGCCGGACAGCAGAGCACGCCAGCGCGCGAGCTACGGTCGTACGCGTCACCCACCCAGCCGTCGGGTGAGGGGCCGCGGCGTTCAGCGCGGTTGCAGGAGCAGGCGGCGGGCGGCGCAGGGCCTAGCATGGGGCAGGCCACGGCGGCGGCGGCAGCCGCCGCTGCCGTTGAGGGCACCCCTCGGCCGCCGCCCCCGGATGGGGCGCTGCTGCGCGGCTTGTGGCAGCGCTTGTGGGACAGCCACGCCACTCGAGCCGCAAAGGTGCTGGTATACCGGCTGCAACATGCTTACCTGCCCTGCGGGTTGTACCGGGCAGGCAAGGGCATTCGGCCACGGGTGGCCACGGGGCGCGGGGGGTTGGGGCCGCACTGCCCTCACCCCGCCTGCGGGCCGCCTGGCCCGCAGGCGTGGGCCAGCCTGACGCACGTGTTCCTGGAGTGCCCGGCTTATGCGCAGGCGCGGGCGTGGCTGCAGCAGCTGTGGGCCTGCGTGGCGCCCCAGGCGGCGCCGCCGCCGGTGACGGACGCGGCCTTCATGCTTGGGGACCACATGGGCGCGTGGGCCTCCAGCCCGCGCGGCGCGGGCGCGCTGCTGTGGAGCACACTGCGGGCCACGTTCCTGTACGCCCTCTGGTGTGCGTACTGGTCCCGTGAGCCGGCCAAGCAGACGTCCGAGCACGTGGTTCGCGAGGTGGTCAGCGAGCTGCGCAGGGTCATGCAGCTGCGTTTCACTGCCGCCACGCTAACCCCTGACACCCTGTCAGCTCTGCCCACTCAGCTTCTCACTGCACAGCTGAAGGCGGCCAAGTTGGAGAGCTTTGTGGCTATCTGGACGGCGGGTGGCGCCCTCTGTGCAGTGGAGGATACGGAGGGTGGGTCGCCGCAGCTGCGCATCCGGCTGACGCTTGCATCGCCCGTGCAGGCACCCTAGCTTCTGTGGGCGGCGGTTTTCAAGGCGATGGCGTGGCTTGCCTCCGCTGTGTATCATATAACTGGGTGGCGCTGCAGCGCCGTCCTTCCTCAGCCTTCGTGGACTTCTTACAGCGGGCTGGGCCCTGCTATATAATGAGTTTGCCTATGTCAGCGCCACAATCTGGCCCGCTCTGCTTCTGCATCTGTGTGTGCTTCATTGCTTCTGATGGGGTGTTGCTTAAGCAACCGACTTGCGGGGGTGGGGAGGGTTTGGGCGGGAAGCGTCCTGCTGTCTGTTGTGTGCATACCGTGGGTACGTTTGTGTTTGAAGTGTGGAGGTGCGTCTCTGCCGTTGGTGCTTGCCCTCGGGCTTTTGGTGTAGCGGTTGCTTGGCTTAGGTCTGGTGGTGTGTGTGGAAACCCCTACCGGGGGGCGGGGGGGGCCAGCCTCCTGCTCTGTTGCCGGGTCGGGGTGGGGTGGGTGGGTGTGGGATGGGGTGGCGGTAGGTGCTTTGGTTCAGGTGGTTTTGGTTTTTCCAGGTGGTTTGTCTCAGACTTCTTCTCTTCTCTTCTTCTTGCCCTGTCGGGATTCTGGTCTCCAAGACCAGGCTGCTTCGGGTCTCTTTGCCCAGCGGTTGGGAGGCAGTGCGTCTGCTTCCGTTCAATCCTGTAAGGATGAATCCTCAAAAAAAAAAAGTGCGTCTGCTTCCGTTCAATCCTGTAAGGATGAATCCTCAAAAAAAAAAGCCCTCTGGAGCTGTTTGCGGCGCTGGGCAGCTCTGCCAACGTAAAGCCCCGGGCTCGGACGGTTTTGGCCGTATGAGGTGTACAAGGTGTTCTGGGCGCTGCTGGTCCGCGCTTGTGCGCCGCTGCCGCTGCCGCCTTTGCCGCTGCTGCAGGCGCAAACGGACGTTGCTGAAATGGCGGCAGTGTTGGCCGTCTTTCGTGGCGGGAGGGCATCATCACCCTCATCTACAAGGGCAAAGGCCTGGACCGCGCGGAGCTGCCGTCCCTACCGCCGCCATCACGCTGCTCAACTGCGACTTCAAGGTGGTGTCCCAAGGCCATCAGTAGCCGCCCTGCAGCCGGCCCTGGACGCCGTGGTCGACCCACTGCAGACGGCGTTCATCACCGGACGCTGGATAGGAGGACAACGCGCTCTACCACCAAGGCCTCATTGAGTGGCTGCCGCCTGGACGTGGATGCTGGTGGTGCACCCCGTCAGGGTGGTGCGTTGTACTTTTTAGACATCGAGAAAGCTATGACAGGGTGCACAGGCAGTGGCTTTTTTTTTTTTTGAGGATTCATCCTTACAGGATTGAACGGAAGCAGACGCACTGCCTCCCAACCGCTGGGCAAAGAGGACCCGAAGCAGCCTGGTCTTGGAGACCAGAATCCCGACAGGGCAAGAAGAGAAGTATGCGGCCGTGGAGGGGCTGGGGCTGGGGCCGCGGATGCTGCGCTGGATCCGCTTGCTCACCGCTGATAGCTCCGCCCGTGTCTGTGTGAACGGCGTGCTGTCTGACGCCTTTCCAGTGCACAACGGCCTGCCGCAGGGCAGCACGCTCTCACCTCCCCTTTGGGTGATCCAACTGCAGCCCCTCACAGCCTATCTGCGCCGCCAGGTCGAGATCGGGGCGCTCCGCACCCCCCCTCCTCCCCAATGGCGAGCAAGCTCCACCTGCTGGCCACCATGCTTTTTTTTTTTGAGGATTCATCTTACAGGATTGAACGGAAGCAGACGCACTGCCTCCCAACCGCTGGGCAAAGAGACCCGAAGCAGCCTGGTCTTGGAGACCAGAATCCCGACAGGGCAAGAAGAGAAGAGAAGAAGTCTGAGACAACCCACCTGAAAACCAAAACCACCTGAACCAAATCACCTACCGCCACCCCGTCCCACACCCACCCACCCCACCCACCCCGACCCGGCAGAACAGAGCAGGAGGCTGGCCCCCCCGCCCCCCGGTAGGGGTTTCCACAATCACCGCCAGACCTAAGCCAAGCAACCGCTACACCAAAAGCCCGAAGGCAAGCACCACCGGCAGAGACGCACCTCCACACTTCAAACACAAACGCACCCACGGTACGCTCACAACAGACAGCAGGACGCTTTTTTTTCCCGCCCAAACCCACCCCACCCCCGCAAGTCGGTTGCTTAAGCAACACCCCATCAGAAGCAATGAAGCACACACAGATGCAGAAGCAGAGCGGGCCAGATGTGGCGCTGACATAGCAATCTCATATATAGCAGGGCCCAGCCCGCTGTAAGAAGTCCACGAAGGCTGAGGAAGGACGGCGCTGCAGCGCCACCCAGTTATATGATACACAGCGGAGGCAAGCCACGCCATCGCCTTGAAAACCGCCGCCCACAGAAACTAGGGTGCCTGCACGGGCGATGCAAGCGTCAGCCGGATGCGCAGCTGCGGCGACCCACCCTCCGTATCCTCCACTTCACAGAGGGCGCCACCCGCCGTCCAGATAGCCACAAAGCTCTCCAACTTGGCCGCCTTCAGCTGTGCAGTGAGAAGCTGAGTGGCAGAGCTGACAGGGTGTCAGGGGTTAGCGTGGCGGCAGTGAAACGCAGCTGCATGACCCTGCGCAGCTCGCTGACCACCTCGCGAACCACGTGCTCGGACGTCTGCTTGGCCGGCTCACGGGACCAGTACGCACACCAGAGGGCGTACAGGAACGTGGCCCGCAGTGTGCTCCACAGCAGCGCGCCCGCGCCGCGCGGGCTGGAGGCCCACGCGCCCATGTGGTCCCCAAGCATGAAGGCCGCGTCCGTCACCGGCGGCGGCGCCCGCCTGGGGCGCCACGCAGGCCCACAGCTGCTGCAGCCACGCCCGTGCCTGCGCATAGGCCGGGCACTCCAGGAACACGTGCGTCAGGCTGGCCCACGCCTGCGGGCCAGGCGGCCCGCAGGCGGGGTGAGGGCAGTGCGGCCCCAACCCCCCGCGCCCCGTGGCCACCCGTGGCCGAATGCCCTTGCCTGCGCGGTACAACCCCGCAGGGCAGGTAAGCATGTTGCAGCCGGTATACCAGCACCTTTGCGGCTTGAGTGGCGTGGCTGTCCCACAAGCGCTGCCACGAGCCGCGCAGCAGCGCCCCATCTGGGGGCGGCGGCCGAGGGTTTCCCCTCAACGGCAGCTGCGGCTGCCGCCGCCGCCGTGGCCTGCCCGACGCTAGGCCCTGCGCCGCCCGCCGCCTGCTCCTGCAACCGCGCTGAACGCCGCGGCCCCTCACCCGACAGCTGGGTGGGTGACGCGTACGACCGTAGCTCGCGCGCTGGCGTGCTATGCTGTCCGGCAGCAGCTGAGGTGCGGTGGAGCCAGGGGTCCAGGGCCACTGGGTTGCTGCGGAAGTGCTGTGCCTGCGACGCCGCCAGCTGGGTAGCTGCGCGCTGCCACTCCGCTTCCTTCTCAGCGAGCCGTGATGTTGCTGTCGGCGGGCTGGTAGAGCCACTTGGCTGTGCGGCTGCTGCTGCGACTGCTGCTGGGCTCGGCATGGCTGCCGGCGCACGGGGGCAGGTGGCGCTGCGGGGTTGGCCCTGGTGATGGCCCGCCGCACCTCACGCACGGTTGTAGTCCGCCAGGCTGATGCCCGCCACCCGATAGTGCTCCGGGTGCGCCACCACCCCAGCCTCCGGCGCCAGGAAGTACGGCGATGCTGATGACACGGCCCTCACCGTGCGCGACCCAGCCGTGGATGGACCAGTGGCGATGGCGGCCGTGGAGCTCTTCTGCCGCGCCTCTAACGCCCGTGTCCACCCCGCCAAGAGCAAGGCGATGGGCCTGGGCCGGCTGGCTCATCTGACGGGGCCCTGCCCGCCACACAGGGGTTGCCCTTCACACAGGATGCCGTCATTCATCTGGGCGTGCCACTCTCGTGGGCGTCGGAGGCTGCGGCCAAGACCCTGTACGACAAGCGTGCCAAGGGGATGAGCCACGTGGCGCGCTTGTGGGCTGCCCTGTCCCTCACCCTGGTTGGCCGTGTCCACATTGCCAAGCAGGTGCTGGCGGCAAAGCTTGCCTACCACTTCAGCTTCCTCAACCCGTCGCCAGCACAACTACAGGAGCTGAATCCTGTAAGGATGAATCCTCAAAAAAAAAAAAGCTGACGGCCGTCGTCGACCGGTTTGCTGCGCACTCCCTGCATGCAGAGGATGCTAGTCTATGGTCGCACGGGAGCGCTATCCTGCTGCCGAAGCGGGGGACTGCTTGCCTGCCGTACAAGGACGGGGGGGTGAACCACGTCGACCTGCCTGCGTTCTTGACTGCGCTGCAAGCTAAGGTCTTCAAAAAAAAAAAGATGCTGGCCCTGATTGCCCAGCCAGGTCGGCAGCCCTGGAAGACGCTCACCCGGGCTCTGCTTGACCACGTGCGGCCGGCAGTGGCTAGCAACTGGGCGTGGATCTATGGGGACACGCCGGTGCCGGAGGCCCTGCCCGCCCGCCTGGCTGCCCGCCGTGGGCCACCTGGCGGCAGGCCGGTGTGGAGCAGCAGCAGCCACCTGCCATCGCCCAGCCGCCACCCTACCAACCCACCGGAGTGGCGCGTTAGCTTGGACCAGCTCTGGGTGGTTGACACCGTGGGTGCCGTGTCCTACGTCCACTACAAGCGGGCGGCCTGATGCGGCCCCAGCCCAGGTATGGCCCCCCCAGCTGTTAGTGCGTTGTGGCCGCCTGCCTGCGTGCTGCCGACCCGCAAGCCACGGCATCTGTGGACTCTTGATGAGCGTGCAGCGTATGATGCGGCGGCCTCCGCATGAACAGGGGGCTGCTTGGCCGCGGGTGCCGTCATTCTTGGCGCCGGAAGCGGAGGTGGTGGCTCACCCTGAGCGCTGCCGGGTGGCGGGGATCAGCCTGGCGGACTACACCGTGCGTGAGGTGAGGCGGGCCGTCACCAGGGCCAACCCAGCAGCACCACCTGCCCCCACGCGCCCGGCAGCCATGCCCAGGACCCGGAAGCAGTCGCAGCAGCAGCCGCACAGCCAGCTGGCTCGGCCAGCCCGCCGGCAGCAACGTCACGGCTGGCTGAGAAGGAAGCGGAGTGGCAGCGCGCAGCTACCCAGCTGACGGCGTCTCAGGCGCAGCACTTCCGCAACAACCCGGTGGCCCTGGAGCCCTGGCTCCACCGCACTTCGGCTGCGGCACAGCAGCAGAAACACGCCAGCCAGGGAACTGCAGGGGTACGGGTCTGCCTCCCAGCCGTCCAGCGAGGGGCTACGGAGATCCCAAGGCTGCTGGCGCAGGCCGCAGCAGGAGCTGGAGCTACAGGGGCGGGGCCCTGCACTGGCCCGCCCGCGGCTGCCGCTGCGGGGGCCATCCCTGCTGTACCTACGCCGGCAACACCACCACCGGATGCGGGCGCGCTGCACCGCACGTGGCAGCGGCTGTGGGACAGCCACGCCAGTCGGGGAGCCAAGGTGCTGGTCTACCGGCTACAGCATGCCTACCTGCCGTGTGGTTTGTACAGGGCGGGCAAGGGCAATCTTCCACGGGCGTCTGCTGCAGGGCGCCGGGGTCTGGGGCCTTATTGCCCTCACCACGCCTGCGGGCCGCCTGGCCCGCGGGCGTGGGCAAGCCTGACGCACGTCTTCCTGGAGTGCCCCGCCTACACACAGGCGCGGACATGGCTGCAGCAGCTGTGGGCCCCACATCGCGCCAGCAGGCGGTGCCTCCGCGCCGGTCTCCAATGCGGCCTTCATGCTGGGGGACGACATGGGCATCTGGGCCTTCAAGCCCACGAGGGCGGGCGCCCTGTTGTGGAGCACGTTGCGGGCACCGTTCCTAAACGCCATCTGGAGTGCGTACTGGTCTCGGTGAGCCGGCCCAGCAGACGTCGGTGTACGTGGTCGGGGAGGTGATCACAGAGCTGCTGAAGGGTCATGCAACTGCGGTTCACTGCTGCTACTCTTACACCTGAAACCCTGTCGGCTCTTCCCACTCAGCTGCTCACTGCGCAGTTGAAAGCCGCCAAGCTGGAGCGCTTTGTGGCTATCTGGTCGGCGAGTGGGGGCCCTTTGTGAAGTGGATCAAGTGGACGGTGAGGTCGCCGCAGCTGCGCCTGACGCTGACAGTTCTCATCCACCGGTGTCAGGCGCCCTAAGGTGGAGGCGGTTCAGGGGAGTTTCAGGGGTGGTAGGATTGGAGCTCTGGGCCTGCCAACTGGAGAGCTCTGGACGATTTCAAGAACCCGTCAAGCTGAGCTCTGGGCCTGCCAACTGGGAGAGGCTTTTGGCCAAAGGACTTCAAGACCCCTCCAAGCTGAGCTCTGGGCCTGCCAACTGGAGAGCTCTGGCCAAGATTCAAGACCCGTTTTTTTTTTTGAGGATTCCATCTTACAGGATTGAAACAGAAGCAGACGCACTGCCTCCCACCGCTGGGCATAAGAGACCCGAAGCAGCCTGGTCTTGGAGACCAGAATCCCGACAGGGCAAGAAGAGAAATGAGAAGACGTCTGAGACAAACCACCTGAAAAACCAAAACCACCTGAACCAAAACACCTACCGCCACCCCATCCCGCACCCACCCCCCCCACCCCGACCCGGCAGAACAGAGCAGGAGGCTGGCCCCCCCGCCCCCCTGGTAGGGGTTTCCACAAACACCACACAGACCTAAGCCAAGCAAACCGCTACACCAAAAGCCCGAAGGCAAGCACCACCGGCAGAGAGACGCACCTCCACACATCAAACACAAACGTACCCACGCTATGCACACAACAGACAGCAGGACGCTTCCCGCCCCAAACCCACCCCACCCCCGCAAGTCGGTTGCTTAAGCAACACCCCATCAGAAGCAAGGAAGCACACACAGATGCAGAAGCAGAGCGGGCCAGATGTGGCGCTGACATAGCAATCTCATTATTATAGCAGGGCCCAGCCCGCTGTAAGAAGTCCACGAAGGCTGAGGAAGGACTGCGCTGGCAGCGCCACCCAGTTATATGATACACAGCGGAGGCAAGCCACGCCATCGCCTTGAAACCGCCGCCCACAGGAAACTAGGTGTGCCTGCACTGGGCGATGCAAGCGTCAGCCGGATGCGCAGCTGCGGGCGCACCCACCCTCCGTATCCTCCACTTCACAGAGGGCGCCACCCGCCGTCCCGATAGCCACAAAGCTCTCCCAACGTGGCCGCCTTCAGCTGTGCAGTGAGAAGCTGATGTGGGCAGAGCTGACAGGGTGTCAGGGTTTAGCGTGGCGGCAGTGAAACGCAGCTGCATGACCCTGCGCAGCTCGCTGACCACCTCGCGAACCACGTGCTCGGACGTCTGCTTGGCCGGCTCACGGGACCAGTACGCACACCAGAGGGCGTACAGGAACGTGGCCCGCAGTGTGCTCCACAGCCAGCGCGCCCGCGCCGCGCGGGCTGGAGGCCCACGCGCCCATGTGGTCCCAAGCATGAAGGCCGCGTCCGTCACCGGCGGCGGCGCCGCCGTGGGGCGCCACGCAGGCCCACAGCTGCTGCAGCCACGCCCGTGCCTGCGCATAAGCCGGTCACTCCAGGAACACGTGCGTCAGGCTGGCCCACGCCTGCGGGCCAGCGGCCCGCAGGCGGGGTGAGGGCAGTGCGGCCCAACCCCCCGCGCCCCGTGGCCACCCGTGGCCGAATGCCCTTGCCTGCCCGGTACAAACCCGCAGGGCAGGTAGGTAAGCATGTGCAGCCGGTATACCAGCACCTTTGCGGCTCGAGTGGCGTGGCTGTCCCCAAGCGCTGCCACGAGCCGCGCAGCAGCGCCCATCTGGGGGCGGCGGCCGAGGGTTTCCCTCAACGGCAGCTGCGGCTGCCGCCGCCGCCGTGGCCTGCCCGACGCTAGGCCCTGCGCCGCCGCCGCCTGCTCCTGCAACCGTTCAAGCTGAGCTCTGGGCCTGCCAACTGGAGAGCTCTGATAAGATTCAAGACCCGTCAAGCTGAGCTCTGGGCCTGGCAACTGGAGAGCTCTGTTGTCTGTCTTTGTTTGTTATGCTGGGCCGGAGGGAGAGGGGTGGTGTGCGTTGCTGCCAGTTGTGGTGTTGTGCGCGCTGCCGCTTGGGGTGTAGAGCGGTTAACCGCTGGGTGGTGGTGCGGTGGGGCTGCTAGGTGTCTAGGTGTGGCCCTTTTAGCAGCCCTGCTGAGGCTGAGGTGTGTGCAGGTCGTGGTTTTGTGGCGGTGAGGGGGTAGCCGCGCGGCTTGCTGTGGCCGTGGTCAGGCTCGGCGTTTATGGGCAGTTGGGTAGGCTCTGAGGAGCCATAGGCACCTGCTGCCGCGCCCGTTTAGGTGTTGGCGAGGCGGCGCCTGTGCGTGCGCGCCTCCCTCAGGTTTTTCCTCTTTCTTTTCTTTCCTTTTTCTTTTGGCCCTGTCAGGGTTCTGGTCTTCGGGTCCAGGCTGTGTTGGGGCTACATGCCCAGCAGCAGGGGGGCAGTGCGTCTGCCTCCGTTCAACTCTGTAAGGAAGAAGT
>JAEHOD010000188.1:0-49282 GCA_016834595.1 Chlamydomonas schloesseri | reverse complement strand
ACAGGCAAGCGACCAGGCAATACCGTGCGGCGCCGTGGTTGTTTAGGTTTGAGGGGACACGCACGCATACAGGCACGAATGGGGGGGGGGCTTGGGAAGAAAGACAAGCGACCAGGCACAAGCGTGCGGCGCCCTGCGTGTTTAGGTCTGGGGAAGCATGCACGCGTACAAGCACGAGGAGGGCCACGGTAAGACAGGCAAGCCGACCAGGCAATACCGTGCGGCACCGTGGTTGTTTAGGTTTGAGGGGACACGCACCGCATACAGGCACGAATGGGAAGGGGGCTTGGGAAGAATGACAAGCGACCAGGCACAAGCGTCCGGCGCCGTGGTTGGTTAGGTCTGGGGACGCATGCACGCGTACAAGCACGAGGGGGGCCATGGTAAAACAGGCAACCGACCAGGCATACCGTGCGGCGCCGTGGATGTTTAGGTTTGAGGGGACACGCACGCATACAGGCGGCACGAATGGGGGGGGGGCTGTGATGAAAGACAAGCGACCAGGCACAATCGTGCGGCGCCGTGGTTGTTTAGGTCTGGGGACGCATGCACGCGTAACAAGCACGAGGGAGGCCACGGTAAGACAGGCAACCGACCAGGCATATCGTGCGGCGCCGTGGTTGTTTAGGTTTGAGGGGACACGCACGCATACAGGCACGAATGGGGGGGGGGCTTCGGAAGAAAGACAAGCGACCAGGCAACAGTGGTGGGGCGCCGTGGTTGTTAGTCTGGGGACGCATGCACGCGTACAGGCACGAGGGGGCCATGGAAGACACGGAAAGCGACCAGGCCACGCAGGGGGGGGGGCTTGGAAGAAAGTCAAGCGACCAGGCACAAGCGTCCGGCGCCGTGGTTGTTTAGGTCTGGGGACGCCATGCACGCGTAGAGGCACGAGGGGAGCCACGGGCAAGCAACCAGGCAATACCGTGCGGCGCCGTGGTGTTTAGGTTTGAGGGGACACGCACGCATACAGGCACGAATGGGGGGGGGCTTGGAAGAAAGACAAGCGACCAGGCACAAGCGTGCGGCGCCGTGGTGTGTTAGGTCTGGGGACGCATGCACGCGTACAGGCACGAGGAGGGGCACGGTAAGACAGGCAACCGACCAGGCAATACCGTGCGGCACCGTGGTTGTTTAGGTTGAGGGGACACGCACGCATACAGGCACGAATGGGGGGGGGGGCTTGTGATGAAAGACAAGCGACCAGGCACAAGCGTGCGGCGCCGTGGTTGTTTAGGTCTGGGAACGCATGCACGCGTACAGGCACGAGGGGAGCCACGGTAAGACAGGCAACCGACCAGGCAATACCGTGCGGCACCGTGGTTGTTTAGGTTTTGAGGGGGACACGCACGCATACAGGCAACGAATGGGGGGCTCGGGAGGAAAGGCAAGCGCCCAGGCACAAGCGTTCGGCGCCGTGGTTGTTACGTCTGGGGACGCATGCACGCGTACAAGCACGAGGGGAGCCACGGTAAGAAAGTCAAGCGACCAGGCAACAGCATGCGGCGGCCGTGGTTGTTTAGGTTTGAGGGGACCGCACGCATACAGGCACGAATGGGGGGGGGGGGGCTTGTGATGAAAGACAAGCGACCAGGCACAAGCGTGCGGCGCCGGTGGTTGTTTATGTTTGAGGGGACACGCACGCATACAGGCACGAATGGGGGGGGGTCTTGGGAGGAAAGGCAAGCGCCCAGGCACAAGCGTGCGGCGCCCTGCGTGTTTAGGTCTGGGGACGCATGCACGCGTACAGGCACGAGGAGGGCCACGGTAAGACAGGCAACCGACCAGGCAATACTGTGCGGCACCGTGGTTGTTTAGGTTTGAGGGGACACGCACGCATACAGGCACGAATGGGAAGGGGGCTTGGGAAGAATGACAAGCGACCAGGCACAAGCGTCCGGCGCCGTGGTTGTTTAGGTCTGGGAACGCATGCACGCGTACAAGCACGAGGGGGGCCATGGTATAAACAGGCAAGCGACCAGGCAATACCGTGCGGCGCCGTGGATGTTTAGGTTTGAGGGGACACGCACGCATACAGGCACGAATGGGGGGGGGCTTGTGATGAAAGACAAGCGACCAGGCACAAGCGTGCGGCGCCGTGGTTGTTTAGGTCTGGGGACGCATGCACGCGTACAGGCACGAGGGGAGCCACGGTAAGACAGGCAACCGACCAGGCAATATCGTGCGGCGCCATGGTTGTTTAGGTTTGTGGGGACACGCACGCATACAGGCACGAATGGGGGGGGGGGCTTGGGATGAAAGACAAGCGACCAGGCAATGGCGTGCGGCGCCCTGCGTGTTTAGGTCTGGGGACGCATGCACGCGTACAGGCACGAGGAGGGCCACGGTAAGACAGGCAACCGACCAGGCAATAGCGTGCGGCGCCGTGGTTGTTTAGGTTTGAGGGGACACGCACGCATACAGGCACGAATGGGAAGGGGGCTTGGG
The DNA here is from genome assembly GCA_016834595.1 of Chlamydomonas schloesseri. NCBI lineage: Eukaryota > Viridiplantae > Chlorophyta > Chlorophyceae > Chlamydomonadales > Chlamydomonadaceae > Chlamydomonas > Chlamydomonas schloesseri. The sequence continues at coordinate 46,834 of JAEHOD010000188.1, read as the reverse complement.
AAGAAAGGCAAGCGCCCAGGCACAAGCGTTCGGCGCCGTGGTTGTTAGGTCTGGGGACGCATGCACGCGTACAAGCACGAGGGGAGCCACGGTAAGAAAGTCAAGCGACCAGGCAACAGCATGCGGCGCCGTGGTTGTTTAGGTTTGAGGGGACACGCACGCATACAGGCACGAATGGGGGGGGGGGCTTGTGATGAAAGACAAGCGACCAGGCACAAGCGTGCGGCGCCGTGGTTGTTTATGTTTGAGGGGACACGCACGCATACAGGCACGAATGGGGGGGGGTCTTGGGAGGAAAGGCAAGCGCCCAGGCACAAGCGTGCGGCGCCCTGCGTGTTTAGGTCTGGGGACGCATGCACGCGTACAGGCACGAGGAGGGCCACGGTAAGACAGGCAACCGACCAGGCAATATCGTGCGGCGCCGTGGTTGTTTAGGTTTGTGGGGACACGCACGCATACAGGCAAGAATGGGGGGGGGCTTCGGAAGAAAGACAAGCGACCAGGCAATGGCGTGCGGCGCCGTGGTTGTTAGGTCTGGGGACGCATGCACGCGTACAAGCACGAGGGGAGCCACGGTAAGAAAGTCAAGCGACCAGGCAACAGCATGCGGCGCCGTGGTTGTTTAGGTTTGAGGGGACACGCACGCATACAGGCACGAATGGGGGGGGGCTTGTGATGAAAGACAAGCGACCAGGCAACAGTGTGCGGCGCCGTGGTTGTTTATGTTTGAGGGGACACGCACGCATACCGGCACGAATGGGGGGGGGCTTGGGATGAAAGACAAGCGCCCAGGCACAAGCGTGCGGCGCCCTGCGTGTTTAGGTCTGGGGACGCATGCACGCGTACAGGCACGAGGAGGGCCACGGTAAGACAGGCAACCGACCAGGCAATACCGTGCGGCACCGTGGTTGTTTAGGTTTGAGGGGACACGCACGCATACAGGCACGAATGGGAAGGGGGCTTGGGAAGAATGACAAGCGACCAGGCACAAGCGTCCGGCGCCGTGGTTGTTTAGGTCTGGGAACGCATGCACGCGTACAAGCACGAGGGGGGCCATGGTAAAACAGGCAAGCGACCAGGCAATACCGTGCGGCGCCGTGGATGTTTAGGTTTGAGGGGACACGCACGCATACAGGCGGCACGAATGGGGGGGGGGCTTGTGATGAAAGACAATCGACCAGGCAATATCGTGCGGCGCCGTGGTTGTTTAGGTCTGGGGACGCATGCACGCGTACAAGCACGAGGGGAGCCACGGTAAGAAAGTCAAGCGACCAGGCAACAGCATGCGGCGCCGTGGTTGTTTAGGTTTGAGGTGACACGCACGTATACAGGCACGAATGGGGGGGGGGCTTGGGATGAAAGACAAGCGACCAGGCACAAGCGTGCGGCGCCGTGGTTGTTTAGGTCTGGGAACGCATGCACGCGTACAAGCACGAGGGGGGCCATGGTAAAACAGGCAAGCGACCAGGCAATACCGTGCGGCGCCGTGGATGTTTAGGTTTGAGGGGACACGCACGCATACAGGCACGAATGGGGGGGGGCTTGTGATGAAAGACAAGCGACCAGGCACAAGCGTGCGGCGCCGTGGTTGTTTAGGTCTGGGGACGCATGCACGCGTACAGGCACGAGGAGGGCCACGGTAAGACAGGCAACCGACCAGGCAATACCGTGCGGCACCGTGGTTGTGTAGGTTTGAGGGGACACGCACGCATACAGGCGGCACGAATGGGGGGGGGGCTTGGGATGAAAGACAAGCGACCAGGCACAAGCGTGCGGCGCCCTGCGTGTTTAGGTCTGGGGACGCATGCACGCGTACAGGCACGAGGAGGGCCACGGTAAGACAGGCAACCGACCAGGCAATACCGTGCGGCGCCGTGGTTGTTTAGGTTTGTGGGGACACGCACGCATACAGGCACGAATGGGGGGCTCGGGAAGAAAGGCAAGCGCCCAGGCACAAGCGTTCGGCGCCGTGGTTGTTACGTCTGGGGACGCATGCACGCGTACAAGCACGAGGGGAGCCACGGTAAGAAAGTCAAGCGACCAGGCAACAGCATGCGGCGCCGTGGTTGTTTAGGTTTGAGGGGACACGCACGCATACAGGCACGAATGGGGGGGGGGGGGGGGCTTGTGATGAAAGACAAGCGACCAGGCACAAGCGTGCGGCGCCGTGGTTGTGTAGGTTTGAGGGGACACGCACGCATACATGCACGAATGGGGGGGGTCTTGGGATGAAAGACAAGCGACCAGGCACAAGCGTGCGGCGCCCTGCGTGTTTAGGTCTGGGGACGCATGCACGCGTACAGGCACGAGGAGGGCCACGGTAAGACAGGCAACCGACCAGGCAATACCGTGCGGCACCGTGGTTGTTTAGGTTTGAGGGGACACGCACGCATACAGGCACGAATGGGAAGGGGGCTTGGGAAGAATGACAAGCGACCAGGCACAAGCGTCCGGCGCCGTGGTTGTTTAGGTCTGGGAACGCATGCACGCGTACAGGCACGAGGAGGGCCACGGTAAGACAGGCAACCGACCAGGCAATACCGTGCGGCACCGTGGTTGTTTAGGTTTGAGGGGACACGCACGCATACAGGCACGAATGGGAAGGGGGCTTGGGAAGAATGACAAGCGACCAGGCACAAGCGTCCGGCGCCGTGGTTGTTTAGGTCTGGGAACGCATGCACGCGTACAAGCACGAGGGGGGCCATGGTAAAACAGGCAAGCGACCAGGCAATACCGTGCGGCGCCGTGGATGTTTAGGTTTGAGGGGACACGCACGCATACAGGCGGCACGAATGGGGGGGGGGCTTGTGATGAAAGACAATCGACCAGGCAATATCGTGCGGCGCCGTGGTTGTTTAGGTCTGGGGACGCATGCACGCGTACAAGCACGAGGGGAGCCACGGTAAGAAAGTCAAGCGACCAGGCAACAGCATGCGGCGCCGTGGTTGTTTAGGTTTGAGGTGACACGCACGTATACAGGCACGAATGGGGGGGGGGCTTGGGATGAAAGACAAGCGACCAGGCACAAGCGTGCGGCGCCGTGGTTGTTTAGGTCTGGGAACGCATGCACGCGTACAAGCACGAGGGGGGCCATGGTAAAACAGGCAAGCGACCAGGCAATACCGTGCGGCGCCGTGGATGTTTAGGTTTGAGGGGACACGCACGCATACAGGCACGAATGGGGGGGGGCTTGTGATGAAAGACAAGCGACCAGGCACAAGCGTGCGGCGCCGTGGTTGTTTAGGTCTGGGGACGCATGCACGCGTACAGGCACGAGGAGGGCCACGGTAAGACAGGCAACCGACCAGGCAATACCGTGCGGCACCGTGGTTGTGTAGGTTTGAGGGGACACGCACGCATACAGGCGGCACGAATGGGGGGGGGGGCTTGGGATGAAAGACAAGCGACCAGGCACAAGCGTGCGGCGCCCTGCGTGTTTAGGTCTGGGGACGCATGCACGCGTACAGGCACGAGGAGGGCCACGGTAAGACAGGCAACCGACCAGGCAATACCGTGCGGCGCCGTGGTTGTTTAGGTTTGTGGGGACACGCACGCATACAGGCACGAATGGGGGGCTCGGGAAGAAAGGCAAGCGCCCAGGCACAAGCGTTCGGCGCCGTGGTTGTTACGTCTGGGGACGCATGCACGCGTACAAGCACGAGGGGAGCCACGGTAAGAAAGTCAAGCGACCAGGCAACAGCATGCGGCGCCGTGGTTGTTTAGGTTTGAGGGGACACGCACGCATACAGGCACGAATGGGGGGGGGGCTTGTGATGAAAGACAAGCGACCAGGCACAAGCGTGCGGCGCCGTGGTTGTGTAGGTTTGAGGGGACACGCACGCATACATGCACGAATGGGGGGGGTCTTGGGATGAAAGACAAGCGACCAGGCACAAGCGTGCGGCGCCCTGCGTGTTTAGGTCTGGGGACGCATGCACGCGTACAGGCACGAGGAGGGCCACGGTAAGACAGGCAACCGACCAGGCAATACCGTGCGGCACCGTGGTTGTTTAGGTTTGAGGGGACACGCACGCATACAGGCACGAATGGGAAGGGGGCTTGGGAAGAATGACAAGCGACCAGGCACAAGCGTCCGGCGCCGTGGTTGTTTAGGTCTGGGAACGCATGCACGCGTACAGGCACGAGGAGGGCCACGGTAAGACAGGCAACCGACCAGGCAATACCGTGCGGCACCGTGGTTGTTTAGGTTTGAGGGGACACGCACGCATACAGGCACGAATGGGAAGGGGGCTTGGGAAGAATGACAAGCGACCAGGCACAAGCGTCCGGCGCCGTGGTTGTTTAGGTCTGGGAACGCATGCACGCGTACAAGCACGAGGGGGGCCATGGTAAAACAGGCAAGCGACCAGGCAATATCGTGCGGCGCCGTGGTTGTTTAGGTTTGTGGGGACACGCACGCATACAGGCAAGAATGGGGGGGGGGGCTTCGGAAGAAAGACAAGCGACCAGGCAACAGTGTGCGGCGCCGTGGTTGTTTAGGTCTGGGGACGCATGCACGCGTACAGGCACGAGGGGGGCCATGGTAAGACAGGAAAGCGACCAGGCCACGCGGGGGGGGGGGCTTGGGAAGAAAGTCAAGCGACCAGGCACAAGCGTCCGGCGCCGTGGTTGTTTAGGTCTGGGGACGCATGCACGCGTAGAGGCACGAGGGGAGCCACGGCAAGCAACCAGGCAATACCGTGCGGCGCCGTGGTTGTTTAGGTTTGAGGGGACACGCACGCATACAGGCAAGAATGGGGGGGGCTTGTGATGAAAGACAAGCGACCAGGCAATAGCGTGCGGCGCCGTGGTTGTTAGGTCTGGGGACGCATGCACGCGTACAGGCACGAGGAGGGCCACGGTAAGACAGGCAACCGACCAGGCAATACCGTGCGGCACCGTGGATGTTTAGGTTTGAGGGGACACGCACGCATACAGGCACGAATGGGGGGGGGCTTGTGATGAAAGACAAGCGACCAGGCACAAGCGTGCGGCGCCGTGGTTGTTTAGGTCTGGGGACGCATGCACGCGTACAGGCACGAGGGGAGCCACGGTAAGACAGGCAACCGACCAGGCAATACCGTGCGGCGCCGTGGTTGTTTAGGTTTGTGGGGACACGCACGAATACAGGCACGAATGGGGGGGGGGGCTTGGGATGAAAGACAAGCGACCAGGCACAAGCGTGCGGCGCCCTGCGTGTTTAGGTCTGGGGACGCATGCACGCGTACAGGCACGAGGAGGGCCACGGTAAGACAGGCAACCGACCAGGCAATACCGTGCGGCACCGTGGTTGTTTAGGTTTGAGGGGACACGCACGCATACAGGCACGAATGGGAAGGGGGCTTGGGAAGAATGACAAGCGACCAGGCACAAGCGTCCGGCGCCGTGGTTGTTTAGGTCTGGGAACGCATGCACGCGTACAAGCACGAGGGGGGCCATGGTAAAACAGGCAAGCGACCAGGCAATACCGTGCGGCGCCGTGGATGTTTAGGTTTGAGGGGACACGCACGCATACAGGCACGAATGGGGGGGGGGCTTGTGATGAAAGACAAGCGACCAGGCACAAGCGTGCGGCGCCGTGGTTGTTTAGGTCTGGGGACGCATGCACGCGTACAGGCACGAGGAGGGCCACGGTAAGACAGGCAACCGACCAGGCAATACCGTGCGGCACCGTGGATGTTTAGGTTTGAGGGGACACGCACGCATACAGGCACGAATGGGGGGGGGGCTTGGGATGAAAGACAAGCGACCAGGCACAAGCGTGCGGCGCCGTGGTTGTTTAGGTCTGGGGACGCATGCACGCGTACAGGCACGAGGAGGGCCACGGTAAGACAGGCAACCGACCAGGCAATACCGTGCGGCGCCGTGGTTGTTTAGGTTTGTGGGGACACGCACGAATACAGGCACGAATGGGGGGGGGGCTTGGGATGAAAAACAAGCGACCAGGCACAAGCGTGCGGCGCCCTGCGTGTTTAGGTCTGGGGACGCATGCACGCGTACAGGCACGAGGAGGGCCACGGTAAGACAGGCAACCGACCAGGCAATACCGTGCGGCACCGTGGTTGTTTAGGTTTGAGGGGACACGCACGCATACAGGCACGAATGGGAAGGGGGCTTGGGAAGAATGACAAGCGACCAGGCACAAGCGTCCGGCGCCGTGGTTGTTTAGGTCTGGGAACGCATGCACGCGTACAAGCACGAGGGGGGCCATGGTAAAACAGGCAAGCGACCAGGCAATACCGTGCGGCGCCGTGGATGTTTAGGTTTGAGGGGACACGCACGCATACAGGCACGAATGGGGGGGGGCTTGTGATGAAAGACAAGCGACCAGGCACAAGCGTCCGGCGCCGTGGTTGTTTAGGTCTGGGGACGCATGCACGCGTACAGGCACGAGGGGAGCCACGGTAAGACAGGCAACCGACCAGGCAATATCGTGCGGCGCCGTGGTTGTTTAGGTTTGTGGGGACACGCACGCATACAGGCAAGAATGGGGGGGGGGGGGCTTCGGAAGAAAGACAAGCGACCAGGCAACAGTGTGCGGCGCCGTGGTTGTTTAGGTCTGGGGACGCATGCACGCGTACAGGCACGAGGAGGGCCACGGTAAGACAGGCAACCGACCAGGCAATACCGTGCGGCACCGTGGTTGTTTAGGTTTGAGGGGACACGCACGCATACAGGCACGAATGGGGGGCTCGGGAAGAAAGGCAAGCGCCCAGGCACAAGCGTTCGGCGCCGTGGTTGTTACGTCTGGGGACGCATGCACGCGTACAAGCACGAGGGGAGCCACGGTAAGAAAGTCAAGCGACCAGGCAACAGCATGCGGCGCCGTGGTTGTTTAGGTTTGAGGGGACACGCACGCATACAGGCACGAATGGGGGGGGGGGGGCTTGTGATGAAAGACAAGCGACCAGGCACAAGCGTGCGGCGCCGTGGTTGTTTATGTTTCTGGGGACACGCACGCATACATGCACGAATGGGGGGGGTCTTGGGAGGAAAGGCAAGCGCCCAGGCACAAGCGTCCGGCGCCGTGGTTGTTTAGGTCTGGGAACGCATGCACGCGTACAGGCACGAGGAGGGCCACGGTAAGACAGGCAACCGACCAGGCAATACCGTGCGGCACCGTGGTTGTTTAGGTTTGAGGGGACACGCACGCATACAGGCACGAATGGGAAGGGGGCTTGGGAAGAATGACAAGCGACCAGGCACAAGCGTCCGGCGCCGTGGTTGTTTAGGTCTGGGAACGCATGCACGCGTACAGGCACGAGGAGGGCCACGGTAAGACAGGCAACCGACCAGGCAATACCGTGCGGCACCGTGGTTGTTTAGGTTTGAGGGGACACGCACGCATACAGGCACGAATGGGAAGGGGGCTTGGGAAGAATGACAAGCGACCAGGCACAAGCGTCCGGCGCCGTGGTTGTTTAGGTCTGGGGACGCATGCACGCGTACAAGCACGAGGGGGGCCATGGTAAAACAGGCAAGCGACCAGGCAATATCGTGCGGCGCCGTGGTTGTTTAGGTTTGTGGGGACACGCACGCATACAGGCAAGAATGGGGGGGGGGCTTCGGAAGAAAGACAAGCGACCAGGCAACAGTGTGCGGCGCCGTGGTTGTTTAGGTCTGGGGACGCATGCACGCGTACAGGCACGAGGGGGGCCATGGTAAGACAGGAAAGCGACCAGGCCACGCGGGGGTGGGGGGGCTTGGGAAGAAAGTCAAGCGACCAGGCACAAGCGTCCGGCGCCGTGGTTGTTTAGGTCTGGGGACGCATGCACGCGTAGAGGCACGAGGGGAGCCACGGCAAGCAACCAGGCAATACCGTGCGGCGCCGTGGTTGTTTAGGTTTGAGGGGACACGCACGCATACAGGCAAGAATGGGGGGGGGGCTTCGGAAGAAAGACAAGCGACCAGGCAATAGCGTGCGGCGCCGTGGTTGTTAGGTCTGGGGACGCATGCACGCGTACAGGCACGAGGAGGGCCACGGTAAGACAGGCAACCGACCAGGCAATACCGTGCGGCACCGTGGTTGTTTAGGTTTGAGGGGACACGCACGCATACAGGCACGAATGGGAAGGGGGCTTGGGAAGAATGACAAGCGACCAGGCACAAGCGTCCGGCGCCGTGGTTGTTTAGGTCTGGGAACGCATGCACGCGTACAAGCACGAGGGGGGCCATGGTAAAACAGGCAAGCGACCAGGCAATATCGTGCGGCGCCGTGGTTGTTTAGGTTTGTGGGGACACGCACGCATACAGGCAAGAATGGGGGGGGGGCTTCGGAAGAAAGACAAGCGACCAGGCAACAGTGTGCGGCGCCGTGGTTGTTTAGGTCTGGGGACGCATGCACGCGTACAGGCACGAGGGGGGCCATGGTAAGACAGGAAAGCGACCAGGCCACGCGGGGGTGGGGGGGCTTGGGAAGAAAGTCAAGCGACCAGGCACAAGCGTCCGGCGCCGTGGTTGTTTAGGTCTGGGGACGCATGCACGCGTAGAGGCACGAGGGGAGCCACGGCAAGCAACCAGGCAATACCGTGCGGCGCCGTGGTTGTTTAGGTTTGAGGGGACACGCACGCATACAGGCAAGAATGGGGGGGGGGCTTCGGAAGAAAGACAAGCGACCAGGCAATAGCGTGCGGCGCCGTGGTTGTTAGGTCTGGGGACGCATGCACGCGTACAGGCACGAGGAGGGCCACGGTAAGACAGGCAACCGACCAGGCAATACCGTGCGGCACCGTGGTTGTTTAGGTTTGAGGGGACACGCACGCATACAGGCACGAATGGGGGGGGGCTTGTGATGAAAGACAAGCGACCAGGCACAAGCGTGCGGCGCCGTGGTTGTTTAGGTCTGGGGACGCATGCACGCGTACAGGCACGAGGGGAGCCACGGTAAGACAGGCAACCGACCAGGCAATACCGTGCGGCGCCGTGGTTGTTTAGGTTTGTGGGGACACGCACGAATACAGGCACGAATGGGGGGGGGGCTTGGGATGAAAGTCAAGCGACCAGGCACAAGCGTCCGGCGCCGTGGTTGTTTAGGTCTGGGGACGCATGCACGCGTAGAGGCACGAGGGGAGCCACGGCAAGCAACCAGGCAATACCGTGCGGCGCCGTGGTTGTTTAGGTTTGAGGGGACACGCACGCATACAGGCAAGAATGGGGGGGGCTTGTGATGAAAGACAAGCGACCAGGCAATAGCGTGCGGCGCCGTGGTTGTTAGGTCTGGGGACGCATGCACGCGTACAGGCACGAGGAGGGCCACGGTAAGACAGGCAACCGACCAGGCAATACCGTGCGGCACCGTGGATGTTTAGGTTTGAGGGGACACGCACGCATACAGGCACGAATGGGGGGGGCTTGTGATGAAAGACAAGCGACCAGGCACAAGCGTGCGGCGCCGTGGTTGTTTAGGTCTGGGGACGCATGCACGCGTACAGGCACGAGGGGAGCCACGGTAAGACAGGCAACCGACCAGGCAATACCGTGCGGCGCCGTGGTTGTTTAGGTTTGTGGGGACACGCACGAATACAGGCACGAATGGGGGGGGGGGCTTGGGATGAAAGACAAGCGACCAGGCACAAGCGTGCGGCGCCCTGCGTGTTTAGGTCTGGGGACGCATGCACGCGTACAGGCACGAGGAGGGCCACGGTAAGACAGGCAACCGACCAGGCAATACCGTGCGGCACCGTGGTTGTTTAGGTTTGAGGGGACACGCACGCATACAGGCACGAATGGGAAGGGGGCTTGGGAAGAATGACAAGCGACCAGGCACAAGCGTCCGGCGCCGTGGTTGTTTAGGTCTGGGAACGCATGCACGCGTACAAGCACGAGGGGGGCCATGGTAAAACAGGCAAGCGACCAGGCAATACCGTGCGGCGCCGTGGATGTTTAGGTTTGAGGGGACACGCACGCATACAGGCACGAATGGGGGGGGGCTTGTGATGAAAGACAAGCGACCAGGCACAAGCGTGCGGCGCCGTGGTTGTTTAGGTCTGGGGACGCATGCACGCGTACAGGCACGAGGAGGGCCACGGTAAGACAGGCAACCGACCAGGCAATACCGTGCGGCACCGTGGATGTTTAGGTTTGAGGGGACACGCACGCATACAGGCACGAATGGGGGGGGGCTTGGGATGAAAGACAAGCGACCAGGCACAAGCGTGCGGCGCCGTGGTTGTTTAGGTCTGGGGACGCATGCACGCGTACAGGCACGAGGGGAGCCACGGTAAGACAGGCAACCGACCAGGCAATACCGTGCGGCGCCGTGGTTGTTTAGGTTTGTGGGGACACGCACGAATACAGGCACGAATGGGGGGGGGGCTTGGGATGAAAAACAAGCGACCAGGCACAAGCGTGCGGCGCCCTGCGTGTTTAGGTCTGGGGACGCATGCACGCGTACAGGCACGAGGAGGGCCACGGTAAGACAGGCAACCGACCAGGCAATACCGTGCGGCACCGTGGTTGTTTAGGTTTGAGGGGACACGCACGCATACAGGCACGAATGGGAAGGGGGCTTGGGAAGAATGACAAGCGACCAGGCACAAGCGTCCGGCGCCGTGGTTGTTTAGGTCTGGGAACGCATGCACGCGTACAAGCACGAGGGGGGCCATGGTAAAACAGGCAAGCGACCAGGCAATACCGTGCGGCGCCGTGGATGTTTAGGTTTGAGGGGACACGCACGCATACAGGCACGAATGGGGGGGGGCTTGTGATGAAAGACAAGCGACCAGGCACAAGCGTGCGGCGCCGTGGTTGTTTAGGTCTGGGGACGCATGCACGCGTACAGGCACGAGGGGAGCCACGGTAAGACAGGCAACCGACCAGGCAATATCGTGCGGCGCCGTGGTTGTTTAGGTTTGTGGGGACACGCACGCATACAGGCAAGAATGGGGGGGGGGGGCTTCGGAAGAAAGACAAGCGACCAGGCAACAGTGTGCGGCGCCGTGGTTGTTTAGGTCTGGGGACGCATGCACGCGTAGAGGCACGAGGAGGGCCACGGTAAGACAGGCAACCGACCAGGCAATACCGTGCGGCACCGTGGTTGTTTAGGTTTGAGGGGACACGCACGCATACAGGCACGAATGGGGGGCTCGGGAAGAAAGGCAAGCGCCCAGGCACAAGCGTTCGGCGCCGTGGTTGTTACGTCTGGGGACGCATGCACGCGTACAAGCACGAGGGGAGCCACGGTAAGAAAGTCAAGCGACCAGGCAACAGCATGCGGCGCCGTGGTTGTTTAGGTTTGAGGGGACACGCACGCATACAGGCACGAATGGGGGGGGGGGGGGGCTTGTGATGAAAGACAAGCGACCAGGCACAAGCGTGCGGCGCCGTGGTTGTTTATGTTTGAGGGGACACGCACGCATACATGCACGAATGGGGGGGGTCTTGGGAGGAAAGGCAAGCGCCCAGGCACAAGCGTCCGGCGCCGTGGTTGTTTAGGTCTGGGAACGCATGCACGCGTACAGGCACGAGGAGGGCCACGGTAAGACAGGCAACCGACCAGGCAATACCGTGCGGCACCGTGGTTGTTTAGGTTTGAGGGGACACGCACGCATACAGGCACGAATGGGAAGGGGGCTTGGGAAGAATGACAAGCGACCAGGCACAAGCGTCCGGCGCCGTGGTTGTTTAGGTCTGGGAACGCATGCACGCGTACAGGCACGAGGAGGGCCACGGTAAGACAGGCAACCGACCAGGCAATACCGTGCGGCACCGTGGTTGTTTAGGTTTGAGGGGACACGCACGCATACAGGCACGAATGGGAAGGGGGCTTGGGAAGAATGACAAGCGACCAGGCACAAGCGTCCGGCGCCGTGGTTGTTTAGGTCTGGGGACGCATGCACGCGTACAAGCACGAGGGGGGCCATGGTAAAACAGGCAAGCGACCAGGCAATATCGTGCGGCGCCGTGGTTGTTTAGGTTTGTGGGGACACGCACGCATACAGGCAAGAATGGGGGGGGGGCTTCGGAAGAAAGACAAGCGACCAGGCAACAGTGTGCGGCGCCGTGGTTGTTTAGGTCTGGGGACGCATGCACGCGTACAGGCACGAGGGGGGCCATGGTAAGACAGGAAAGCGACCAGGCCACGCGGGGGTGGGGGGGCTTGGGAAGAAAGTCAAGCGACCAGGCACAAGCGTCCGGCGCCGTGGTTGTTTAGGTCTGGGGACGCATGCACGCGTAGAGGCACGAGGGGAGCCACGGCAAGCAACCAGGCAATACCGTGCGGCGCCGTGGTTGTTTAGGTTTGAGGGGACACGCACGCATACAGGCAAGAATGGGGGGGGGGCTTCGGAAGAAAGACAAGCGACCAGGCAATAGCGTGCGGCGCCGTGGTTGTTAGGTCTGGGGACGCATGCACGCGTACAGGCACGAGGAGGGCCACGGTAAGACAGGCAACCGACCAGGCAATACCGTGCGGCACCGTGGTTGTTTAGGTTTGAGGGGACACGCACGCATACAGGCACGAATGGGAAGGGGGCTTGGGAAGAATGACAAGCGACCAGGCACAAGCGTCCGGCGCCGTGGTTGTTTAGGTCTGGGAACGCATGCACGCGTACAAGCACGAGGGGGGCCATGGTAAAACAGGCAAGCGACCAGGCAATATCGTGCGGCGCCGTGGTTGTTTAGGTTTGTGGGGACACGCACGCATACAGGCAAGAAGGGGGGGGGGGGGCTTCGGAAGAAAGACAAGCGACCAGGCAACAGTGTGCGGCGCCGTGGTTGTTTAGGTCTGGGGACGCATGCACGCGTACAGGCACGAGGGGGGCCATGGTAAGACAGGAAAGCGACCAGGCCACGCGGGGGTGGGGGGGCTTGGGAAGAAAGTCAAGCGACCAGGCACAAGCGTCCGGCGCCGTGGTTGTTTAGGTCTGGGGACGCATGCACGCGTAGAGGCACGAGGGGAGCCACGGCAAGCAACCAGGCAATACCGTGCGGCGCCGTGGTTGTTTAGGTTTGAGGGGACACGCACGCATACAGGCAAGAATGGGGGGGGGCTTCGGAAGAAAGACAAGCGACCAGGCAATAGCGTGCGGCGCCGTGGTTGTTAGGTCTGGGGACGCATGCACGCGTACAGGCACGAGGAGGGCCACGGTAAGACAGGCAACCGACCAGGCAATACCGTGCGGCACCGTGGTTGTTTAGGTTTGAGGGGACACGCACGCATACAGGCACGAATGGGGGGGGGGCTTGTGATGAAAGACAAGCGACCAGGCACAAGCGTGCGGCGCCGTGGTTGTTTAGGTCTGGGGACGCATGCACGCGTACAGGCACGAGGGGAGCCACGGTAAGACAGGCAACCGACCAGGCAATACCGTGCGGCGCCGTGGTTGTTTAGGTTTGTGGGGACACGCACGAATACAGGCACGAATGGGGGGGGGCTTGGGATGAAAGACAAGCGACCAGGCACAAGCGTGCGGCGCCCTGCGTGTTTAGGTCTGGGGACGCATGCACGCGTACAGGCACGAGGAGGGCCACGGTAAGACAGGCAACCGACCAGGCAATACTGTGCGGCACCGTGGTTGTTTAGGTTTGAGGGGACACGCACGCATACAGGCACGAATGGGAAGGGGGCTTGGGAAGAATGACAAGCGACCAGGCACAAGCGTCCGGCGCCGTGGTTGTTTAGGTCTGGGAACGCATGCACGCGTACAAGCACGAGGGGGGCCATGGTAAAACAGGCAAGCGACCAGGCAATACCGTGCGGCGCCGTGGATGTTTAGGTTTGAGGGGACACGCACGCATACAGGCACGAATGGGGGGGGGGGGGGCTTGTGATGAAAGACAAGCGACCAGGCACAAGCGTGCGGCGCCGTGGTTGTTTAGGTCTGGGGACGCATGCACGCGTACAGGCACGTGGGGAGCCACGGTAAGACAGGCAACCGACCAGGCAATATCGTGCGGCGCCGTGGTTGTTTAGGTTTGTGGGGACACGCACGCATACAGGCAAGAATGGGGGGGGGGGCTTCGGAAGAAAGACAAGCGACCAGGCAACAGTGTGCGGCGCCGTGGTTGTTTAGGTCTGGGGACGCATGCACGCGTACAGGCACGAGGGGGGCCATGGTAAGACAGGAAAGCGACCAGGCCACGCGGGGGGGGGGGCTTGGGAAGAAAGTCAAGCGACCAGGCACAAGCGTCCGGCGCCGTGGTTGTTTAGGTCTGGGGACGCATGCACGCGTAGAGGCACGAGGGGAGCCACGGCAAGCAACCAGGCAATACCGTGCGGCGCCGTGGTTGTTTAGGTTTGAGGGGACACGCACGCATACAGGCAAGAATGGGGGGGGGCTTCGGAAGAAAGACAAGCGACCAGGCAATAGCGTGCGGCGCCGTGGTTGTTAGGTCTGGGGACGCATGCACGCGTACAGGCACGAGGAGGGCCACGGTAAGACAGGCAACCGACCAGGCAATACCGTGCGGCACCGTGGTTGTTTAGGTTTGAGGGGACACGCACGCATACAGGCACGAATGGGGGGGGGGGCTTGTGATGAAAGACAAGCGACCAGGCACAAGCGTGCGGCGCCGTGGTTGTTTAGGTCTGGGGACGCATGCACGCGTACAGGCACGAGGTGAGCCACGGTAAGACAGGCAACCGACCAGGCAATACCGTGCGGCGCCGTGGTTGTTTAGGTTTGTGGGGACACGCACGAATACAGGCACGAATGGGGGGGGGGCTTGGGATGAAAGACAAGCGACCAGGCACAAGCGTGCGGCGCCCTGCGTGTTTAGGTCTGGGGACGCATGCACGCGTACAGGCACGAGGAGGGCCACGGTAAGACAGGCAACCGACCAGGCAATACCGTGCGGCACCGTGGTTGTTTAGGTTTGAGGCGACACGCACGCATACAGGCACGAATGGGGGGCTCGGGAAGAAAGGCAAGCGCCCAGGCACAAGCGTTCGGCGCCGTGGTTGTTACGTCTGGGGACGCATGCACGCGTACAAGCACGAGGGGAGCCACGGTAAGAAAGTCAAGCGACCAGGCAACAGCATGCGGCACCGTGGTTGTTTAGGTTTGTGGGGACACGCACGCATACAGGCAAGAATGGGGGGGGGGGGGCTTCGGAAGAAAGACAAGCGACCAGGCAACAGTGTGCGGCGCCGTGGTTGTTTAGGTCTGGGGACGCATGCACGCGTACAGGCACGAGGGGGGCCATGGTAAGACAGGAAAGCGACCAGGCCACGCGGGGGGGGGGCTTGGGAAGAAAGTCAAGCGACCAGGCACAAGCGTCCGGCGCCGTGGTTGTTTAGGTCTGGGGACGCATGCACGCGTACAGGCACGAGGAGGGCCACGGTAAGATAGGCAACCGACCAGGCAATACCGTGCGGCACCGTGGTTGTTTAGGTTTGAGGGGACACGCACGCATACAGGCACGAATGGGGGGGGGCTTGTGATGAAAGACAAGCGACCAGGCACAAGCGTGCGGCGCCGTGGTTGTTTAGGTCTGGGGACGCATGCACGCGTACAGGCACGAGGGGAGCCACGGTAAGACAGGCAACCGACCAGGCAATACCGTGCGGCGCCGTGGTTGTTTAGGTTTGTGGGGACACGCACGAATACAGGCACGAATGGGGGGGGGGCTTGGGATGAAAGACAAGCGACCAGGCACAAGCGTGCGGCGCCCTGCGTGTTTAGGTCTGGGGACGCATGCACGCGTACAGGCACGAGGAGGGCCACGGTAAGACAGGCAACCGACCAGGCAATACCGTGCGGCGCCGTGGTTGTTTATGTTTGAGGGGACACGCACGCATACATGCACGAATGGGGGGGGGGGTCTTGGGAGGAAAGGCAAGCGACCAGGCACAAGCGTGCGGCGCCCTGCGTGTTTAGGTCTGGGGACGCATGCACGCGTACAGGCACGAGGAGGGCCACGGTAAGACAGGCAACCGACCAGGCAATACCGTGCGGCACCGTGGTTGTTTAGGTTTGAGGGGACACGCACGCATACAGGCACGAATGGGAAGGGGGCTTGGGAAGAATGACAAGCGACCAGGCACAAGCGTCCGGCGCCGTGGTTGTTTAGGTCTGGGAACGCATGCACGCGTACAAGCACGAGGGGGGCCATGGTAAAACAGGCAAGCGACCAGGCAATACCGTGCGGCGCCGTGGATGTTTAGGTTTGAGGGGACACGCACGCATACAGGCACGAATGGGGGGGGGCTTCGGAAGAAAGACAAGCGACCAGGCACAAGCGTGCGGCGCCGTGGTTGTTTAGGTCTGGGGACGCATGCACGCGTACAGGCACGAGGGGAGCCACGGTAAGACAGGCAACCGACCAGGCAATATCGTGCGGCGCCGTGGTTGTGTAGGTTTGTGGGGACACGCACGCATACAGGCAAGAATGGGGGGGCGGCTTCGGAAGAAAGACAAGCGACCAGGCAACAGTGTGCGGCGCCGTGGTTGTTTAGGTCTGGGGACGCATGCACGCGTAGAGGCACGAGGGGAGCCACGGCAAGCAACCAGGCAATACCGTGCGGCGCCGTGGTTGTTTAGGTTTGAGGGGACACGCACGCATACAGGCAAGAATGGGGGGGGGCTTGTGATGAAAGACAAGCGACCAGGCAATAGCGTGCGGCGCCGTGGTTGTTAGGTCTGGGGACGCATGCACGCGTACAGGCACGAGGAGGGCCATGGTAAGACAGGAAAGCGACCAGGCCACGCGGGGGGGGGGGGGGGCTTGGGAAGAAAGTCAAGCGACCAGGCACAAGCGTCCGGCGCCGTGGTTGTTTAGGTCTGGGGACGCATGCACGCGTAGAGGCACGAGGGGAGCCACGGCAAGCAACCAGGCAATACTGTGCGGCGCCGTGGTTGTTTAGGTTTGAGGGGACACGCACGCATACAGGCACGAATGGGGGGGGGCTTGTGATGAAAGACAAGCGACCAGGCACAAGCGTGCGGCGCCGTGGTTGTTTAGGTCTGGGGACGCATGCACGCGTACAGGCACGAGGGGAGCCACGGTAAGACAGGCAACCGACCAGGCAATACCGTGCGGCGCCGTGGTTGTTTAGGTTTGTGGGGACACGCACGAATACAGGCACGAATGGGGGGGGGGGCTTGGGATGAAAGACAAGCGACCAGGCACAAGCGTGCGGCGCCCTGCGTGTTTAGGTCTGGGGACGCATGCACGCGTACAGGCACGAGGAGGGCCACGGTAAGACAGGCAACCGACCAGGCAATACCGTGCGGCACCGTGGTTGTTTAGGTTTGAGGGGACACGCACGCATACAGGCACGAATGGGGGGCTCGGGAAGAAAGGCAAGCGCCCAGGCACAAGCGTTCGGCGCCGTGGTTGTTACGTCTGGGGACGCATGCACGCGTACAAGCACGAGGGGAGCCACGGTAAGAAAGTCAAGCGACCAGGCAACAGCATGCGGCGCCGTGGTTGTTTAGGTTTGAGGGGACACGCACGCATACAGGCACGAATGGGGGGGGGGGCTTGTGATGAAAGACAAGCGACCAGGCACAAGCGTGCGGCGCCGTGGATGTTTATGTTTGAGGGGACACGCACGCATACAGGCACGAATGGGGGGGGGTCTTGGGAGGAAAGGCAAGCGCCCAGGCACAAGCGTGCGGCGCCCTGCGTGTTTAGGTCTGGGGACGCATGCACGCGTACAGGCACGAGGAGGGCCACGGTAAGACAGGCAACCGACCAGGCAATACTGTGCGGCACCGTGGTTGTTTAGGTTTGAGGGGACACGCACGCATACAGGCACGAATGGGAAGGGGGCTTGGGAAGAATGACAAGCGACCAGGCACAAGCGTCCGGCGCCGTGGTTGTTTAGGTCTGGGAACGCATGCACGCGTACAAGCACGAGGGGGGCCATGGTAAAACAGGCAAGCGACCAGGCAATACCGTGCGGCGCCGTGGATGTTTAGGTTTGAGGGGACACGCACGCATACAGGCACGAATGGGGGGGGGCTTGTGATGAAAGACAAGCGACCAGGCACAAGCGTGCGGCGCCGTGGTTGTTTAGGTCTGGGGACGCATGCACGCGTACAGGCACGAGGGGAGCCACGGTAAGACAGGGCAACCGACCAGGCAATATCGTGCGGCGCCGTGGTTGTTTAGGTTTGTGGGGACACGCACGCATACAGGCAAGAATGGGGGGGGGGGGCTTGTGATGAAAGACAAGCGACCAGGCAACAGTGTGCGGCGCCGTGGTTGTTTAGGTCTGGGGACGCATGCACGCGTACAGGCACGAGGGGGGCCACGGTAAGAAAGGCAAGCGACCAGGCAATAGCGTGCGGCGCCGTGGTTGTGTAGGTTTGAGGGGACACGCACGCATACAGGCACGAATGGGGGGCTCGGGAAGAAAGGCAAGCGCCCAGGCACAAGCGTTCGGCGCCGTGGTTGTTAGGTCTGGGGACGCATGCACGCGTACAAGCACGAGGGGAGCCACGGTAAGAAAGTCAAGCGACCAGGCAACAGCATGCGGCGCCGTGGTTGTTTAGGTTTGAGGGGACACGCACGCATACAGGCACGAATGGGGGGGGGGGGTCTTGGGAGGAAAGGCAAGCGCCCAGGCACAAGCGTGCGGCGCCCTGCGTGTTTAGGTCTGGGGACGCATGCACGCGTACAGGCACGAGGAGGGCCACGGTAAGACAGGCAACCGACCAGGCAATACCGTGCGGCGCCGTGGTTGTTTAGGTTTGAGGGGACACGCACGCATACAGGCACGAATTGGAAGGGGGCTTGGGAAGAATGACAAGCGCCCAGGCACAAGCGTCCGGCGCCGTGGTTGTTTAGGTCTGGGAACGCATGCACGCGTACAAGCACGAGGGGGGCCATGGTAAAACAGGCAAGCGACCAGGCAATACCGTGCGGCGCCGTGGTTGTTTATGTTTGAGGGTACACGCACGCATACAGGCACGAATGGGGGGGGCTTGTGATGAAAGACAAGCGACCAGGCACAAGCGTGCGGCGCCGTGGTTGTTTAGGTCTGGGGACGCATGCACGCGTACAAGCACGAGGGGAGCCACGGTAAGAAAGTCAAGCGACCAGGCAACAGCATGCGGCGCCGTGGTTGTTTAGGTTTGAGGTGACACGCACGTATACAGGCACGAATGGGGGGGGGCTTGGGATGAAAGACAAGCGACCAGGCACAAGCGTCCGGCGCCGTGGTTGTTTAGGTCTGGGAACGCATGCACGCGTACAAGCACGAGGGGGGCCATGGTAAAACAGGCAAGCGACCAGGCAATACCGTGCGGCGCCGTGGTTGTTTAGGTTTGTGGGGACACGCACGCATACAGGCAAGAATGGGGGGGGGGGGGCTTGTGATGAAAGACAAGCGACCAGGCAACAGTGTGCGGCGCCGTGGTTGTTTAGGTCTGGGGACGCATGCACGCGTACAGGCACGAGGGGAGCCACGGTAAGAAAGGCAAGCGACCAGGCAATAGCGTGCGGCGCCGTGGTTGTGTAGGTTTGAGGGGACACGCACGCATACAGGCACGAATGGGGGGCTCGGGAAGAAAGGCAAGCGCCCAGGCACAAGCGTGCGGCGCCCTGCGTGTTTAGGTCTGGGGACGCATGCACGCGTACAGGCACGAGGGGAGCCACGGTAAGAAAGTCAAGCGACCAGGCAACAGCATGCGGCGCCGTGGTTGTTTAGGTTTGAGGGGACACGCACGCATACAGGCACGAATGGGGGGGGGGGGGGGTCTTGGGAGGAAAGGCAAGCGCCCAGGCACAAGCGTGCGGCGCCCTGCGTGTTTAGGTCTGGGGACGCATGCACGCGTACAGGCACGAGGAGGGCCACGGTAAGACAGGCAACCGACCAGGCAATACCGTGCGGCGCCGTGGTTGTTTAGGTTTGAGGGGACACGCACGCATACAGGCACGAATTGGAAGGGGGCTTGGGAAGAATGACAAGCGCCCAGGCACAAGCGTCCGGCGCCGTGGTTGTTTAGGTCTGGGAACGCATGCACGCGTACAAGCACGAGGGGGGCCATGGTAAAACAGGCAAGCGACCAGGCAATACCGTGCGGCGCCGTGGTTGTTTATGTTTGAGGGTACACGCACGCATACAGGCACGAATGGGGGGGGCTTGTGATGAAAGACAAGCGACCAGGCACAAGCGTGCGGCGCCGTGGTTGTTTAGGTCTGGGGACGCATGCACGCGTACAAGCACGAGGGGAGCCACGGTAAGAAAGTCAAGCGACCAGGCAACAGCATGCGGCGCCGTGGTTGTTTAGGTTTGAGGTGACACGCACGTATACAGGCACGAATGGGGGGGGGCTTGGGATGAAAGACAAGCGACCAGGCACAAGCGTCCGGCGCCGTGGTTGTTTAGGTCTGGGAACGCATGCACGCGTACAAGCACGAGGGGGGCCATGGTAAAACAGGCAAGCGACCAGGCAATACCGTGCGGCGCCGTGGTTGTTTAGGTTTGTGGGGACACGCACGCATACAGGCAAGAATGGGGGGGGGGGCTTCGGAAGAAAGACAAGCGACCAGGCACAAGCGTGCGGCGCCGTGGTTGTTTAGGTCTGGGGACGCATGCACGCGTACAGGCACGAGGGGAGCCACGGTAAGACAGGCAACCGACCAGGCAATATCGTGCGGCGCCGTGGTTGTTTAGGTTTGTGGGGACACGCACGCATACAGGCAAGAATGGGGGGGGGGGGCTTGTGATGAAAGACAAGCGACCAGACAACAGTGTGCGGCGCCGTGGTTGTTTAGGTCTGGGGACGCATGCACGCGTACAGGCACGAGGGGGGCCACGGTAAGAAAGGCAAGCGACCAGGCAATAGCGTGCGGCGCCGTGGTTGTGTAGGTTTGAGGGGACACGCACGCATACAGGCACGAATGGGGGGCTCGGGAAGAAAGGCAAGCGCCCAGGCACAAGCGTTCGGCGCCGTGGTTGTTAGGTCTGGGGACGCATGCACGCGTACAAGCACGAGGGGAGCCACGGTAAGAAAGTCAAGCGACCAGGCAACAGCATGCGGCGCCGTGGTTGTTTAGGTTTCAGGGGACACGCACGCATACAGGCACGAATGGGGGGGGGGGTCTTGGGAGGAAAGGCAAGCGCCCAGGCACAAGCGTGCGGCGCCCTGCGTGTTTAGGTCTGGGGACGCATGCACGCGTACAGGCACGAGGAGGGCCACGGTAAGACAGGCAACCGACCAGGCATTACCGTGCGGCACCGTGGTTGTTTAGGTTTGAGGGGACACGCACGCATACAGGCACGAATTGGAAGGGGGCTTGGGAAGAATGACAAGCGACCAGGCACAAGCGTCCGGCGCCGTGGTTGTTTAGGTCTGGGAACGCATGCACGCGTACAAGCACGAGGGGGGCCATGGTAAAACAGGCAAGCGACCAGGCAATACCGTGCGGCGCCGTGGTTGTTTAGGTTTGTGGGGACACGCACGCATACAGGCAAGAATGGGGGGGGGGCTTCGGAAGAAAGACAAGCGACCAGGCAACAGTGTGCGGCGCCGTGGTTGTTTAGGTCTGGGGACGCATGCACGCGTACAAGCACGAGGGGAGCCACGGTAAGAAAGTCAAGCGACCAGGCAACAGCATGCGGCGCCGTGGTTGTTTAGGTTTGAGGTGACACGCACGTATACAGGCACGAATGGGGGGGGGGCTTGGGATGAAAGACAAGCGACCAGGCACAAGCGTGCGGCGCCGTGGTTGTTTAGGTCTGGGAACGCATGCACGCGTACAAGCACGAGGGGGGCCATGGTAAAACAGGCAAGCGACCAGGCAATACCGTGCGGCGCCGTGGATGTTTAGGTTTGAGGGGACACGCACGCATACAGGCACGAATGGGGGGGGGGCTTGTGATGAAAGACAAGCGACCAGGCACAAGCGTGCGGCGCCGTGGTTGTTTAGGTCTGGGGACGCATGCACGCGTACAAGCACGAGGGGAGCCACGGTAAGACAGGCAACCGACCAGGCAATATCGTGCGGCGCCGTGGTTGTTTAGGTTTGTGGGGACACGCACGCATACAGGCACGAATGGGGGGGGGGGGTCTTGGGATGAAAGACAAGCGACCAGGCACAAGCGTGCGGCGCCCTGCGTGTTTAGGTCTGGGGACGCATGCACGCGTACAGGCACGAGGAGGGCCACGGTAAGACAGGCAACCGACCAGGCAATACCGTGCGGCACCGTGGTTGTTTAGGTTTGAGGGGACACGCACGCATACAGGCACGAATGGGGGGCTCGGGAAGAAAGGCAAGCGCCCAGGCACAAGCGTTCGGCGCCGTGGTTGTTACGTCTGGGGACGCATGCACGCGTACAAGCACGAAGGGAGCCACGGTAAGAAAGTCAAGCGACCAGGCAATACCGTGCGGCGCCGTGGTTGTTTAGGTTTGTGGGGACACGCACGAATACAGGCACGAATGGGGGGGGGCTTGGGATGAAAGACAAGCGACCAGGCACAAGCGTGCGGCGCCCTGCGTGTTTATGTTTGAGGGGACAGGCACGCATACATGCACGAATGGGGGGGGGGTCTTGGGAGGAAAGTCAAGCGACCAGGCAACAGCATGCGGCGCCGTGGTTGTTTAGGTTTCAGGGGACACGCACGCATACAGGCACGAATGGGGGGGGGGCTTGTGATGAAAGACAAGCGACCAGGCACAAGCGTGCGGCGCCGTGGTTGTTTATGTTTGAGGGGACAGGCACGCATACAGGCACGAGGAGGGCCACGGTAAGACAGGCAACCGACCAGGCAATACCGTGCGGCACCGTGGTTGTTTAGGTTTGAGGGGACACGCACGCATACAGGCATGAATTGGAAGGGGGCTTGGGAAGAATGACAAGCGACCAGGCACAAGCGTCCGGCGCCGTGGTTGTTTAGGTCTGGGAACGCATGCACGCGTACAAGCACGAGGGGGGCCATGGTAAAACAGGCAAGCGACCAGGCAATACCGTGCGGCACCGTGGTTGTTTAGGTTTGAGGGGACACGCACGCATACAGGCACGAATGGGGGGGGGGCTTGTGATGAAAGACAAGCGACCAGGCACAAGCGTGCGGCGCCGTGGTTGTTTAGGTCTGGGGACGCATGCACGCGTACAAGCACGAGGGGGGCCATGGTAAAACAGGCAAGCGACCAGGCAATACCGTGCGGCGCCGTGGATGTTTAGGTTTGAGGGGACACGCACGCATACAGGCACGAATGGGGGGGGGCTTGTGATGAAAGACAAGCGACCAGGCACAAGCGTGCGGCGCCCTGCGTGTTTAGGTCTGGGGACGCATGCACGCGTACAAGCACGAGGGGAGCCACGGTAAGACAGGCAACCGACCAGGCAATATCGTGCGGCGCCGTGGTTGTTTAGGTTTGTGGGGACACGCACGCATACAGGCACGAATGGGGGGGGGGGGGGGCTTGGGATGAAAGACAAGCGACCAGGCACAAGCGTGCGGCGCCCTGCGTGTTTAGGTCTGGGGACGCATGCACGCGTACAGGCACGAGGGGAGCCACGGTAAGACAGGCAACCGACCAGGCAATACCGTGCGGCACCGTGGTTGTTTAGGTTTGAGGGGACACGCACGCATACAGGCACGAATGGGGGGCTCGGGAAGAAAGGCAAGCGCCCAGGCACAAGCGTTCGGCGCCGTGGTTGTTACGTCTGGGGACGCATGCACGCATACAGGCACGAGGAGGGCCACGGTAAGACAGGCAACCGACCAGGCAATACCGTGCGGCACCGTGGTTGTTTAGGTTTGAGGGGACACGCACGCATACAGGCATGAATTGGAAGGGGGCTTGGGAAGAATGACAAGCGACCAGGCACAAGCGTCCGGCGCCGTGGTTGTTTAGGTCTGGGAACGCATGCACGCGTACAAGCACGAGGGGGGCCATGGTAAAACAGGCAAGCGACCAGGCAATACCGTGCGGCACCGTGGTTGTTTAGGTTTGAGGGGACACGCACGCATACAGGCACGAATGGGGGGGGGGCTTGTGATGAAAGACAAGCGACCAGGCACAAGCGTGCGGCGCCGTGGTTGTTTAGGTCTGGGGACGCATGCACGCGTACAAGCACGAGGGGGGCCATGGTAAAACAGGCAAGCGACCAGGCAATACCGTGCGGCGCCGTGGATGTTTAGGTTTGAGGGGACACGCACGCATACAGGCACGAATGGGGGGGGGCTTGTGATGAAAGACAAGCGACCAGGCACAAGCGTGCGGCGCCCTGCGTGTTTAGGTCTGGGGACGCATGCACGCGTACAAGCACGAGGGGAGCCACGGTAAGACAGGCAACCGACCAGGCAATATCGTGCGGCGCCGTGGTTGTTTAGGTTTGTGGGGACACGCACGCATACAGGCACGAATGGGGGGGGGGGGGCTTGGGATGAAAGACAAGCGACCAGGCACAAGCGTGCGGCGCCCTGCGTGTTTAGGTCTGGGGACGCATGCACGCGTACAGGCACGAGGGGAGCCACGGTAAGACAGGCAACCGACCAGGCAATACCGTGCGGCACCGTGGTTGTTTAGGTTTGAGGGGACACGCACGCATACAGGCACGAATGGGGGGCTCGGGAAGAAAGGCAAGCGCCCAGGCACAAGCGTTCGGCGCCGTGGTTGTTACGTCTGGGGACGCATGCACGCGTACAAGCACGAGGGGAGCCACGGTAAGAAAGTCAAGCGACCAGGCAACAGCATGCGGCGCCGTGGTTGTTTAGGTTTCAGGGGACACGCACGCATACAGGCACGAATGGGGGGGGGGGGCTTGTGATGAAAGACAAGCGACCAGGCACAAGCGTGCGGCGCCGTGGTTGTTTATGTTTGAGGGGACAGGCACGCATACAGGCACGAATGGGGGGGGTCTTGGGAGGAAAGGCAAGCGCCCAGGCACAAGCGTGCGGCGCCCTGCGTGTTTAGGTCTGGGGACGCATGCACGCGTACAGGCACGAGGAGGGCCACGGTAAGACAGGCAACCGACCAGGCAATACCGTGCGGCACCGTGGTTGTTTAGGTTTGAGGGGACACGCACGCATACAGGCACGAATGGGAAGGGGGCTTGGGAAGAATGACAAGCGACCAGGCACAAGCGTCCGGCGCCGTGGTTGTTTAGGTCTGGGAACGCATGCACGCGTACAAGCACGAGGGGGGCCATGGTAAAACAGGCAAGCGACCAGGCAATACCGTGCGGCGCCGAAATAGAAATAGAAATAGAAATAATTACACCCTGCCAGGGGCGAGTGGTGTAAGTTAAGGGAGTGGGAGGAGATGAGGGAACGAGCTATGCCCGTAACCTGTACACCCCCACTACCGGAAAGGATGAGGCGGGTGTGTGGGCAGCGCCCACACCCCGCCTTGTTGTTACGTCCCGCCGGGGTCGCCTGGTGGCTGACCCCGTTCGAGACGTCGGCGAGCGAGGACGATGTGGTTGAGGGTGGCGACGGCGTGGTCGTGCAAGGCGTCGCAGCATTTCCTGGCGGCGTTATGATCGACGCCCAGTGTCGTGAGCAGGGGGAGGAGGTCCGTTCGGATTGTTCCTGCGAAGCCCAGGCTGATGGCGCTCTGTGGGGTATACTGGACCTTCCACCCAGCGGCAGTGAGCTCCGCGGCGAGGGCCTGGTGCTGTTCCGCTTTCTCATGTTGTTTAGCTGTGTGGTTTGTGTCAGAGGAGTATCCGGCCTCGATGATGTGGACTGTGTGGTGCTCGCCGGGTGTCACAGTGAAGCCGGGGGCGCGGGAGGCTGCGAGGGTGATGGACGGGATGAGGAGGATGTCTGGGCGGTAGTGTAGGTGGCGCCCGGGGGGTTGGTTGGCTGCGTCGGGTAGGAGCCATGGTGGGAGGCGGTTGTCGGCTACATAGTCGGGGAGGTCGGCTCGGGATGTGGCGTCCATCACCATGTAACATCCGCCGTTGCTGCCCCTGGACAGGGCGCGTGCAATGGTTTGGACAGCGATGTTGTGCCGTTTGATGTATATGGCGCGGAGCTGTGCATTATGGCAGCCACCCAGTATGTGGCCTCCTGAGTCTGGTCCGCCGCAGAGGGGGCAGGGGGCGGGGACGTCGGGGTTGGCGCGGGGGGCGCGGCGGCCTGTGACTGTGCGGCCGCAGCGGGCCGCGAGTTTGTTGTTCCAAAGCTGTCCGTACATTGCGTCCAGAGCGCGTTTGACTTTGTGATGCCTGCCTGAGGTGAGGTTAAGGGTTCTCGCGCTGGATTTGATGTCCAGGTCGGGGAGGGTGTTGGCTACAAAGCCCGTGTAGGCGGTCTCCCTGGTGTATCCCTTGGTGACTTGGGGGGCCGCGAGCGTGCCAATACCGCGATTAAGATCGTGTGCATAGTGTCCCTCTGTGGGGTCCGCTGGCGCCCCTTCAGCTCGCTGTGTTAGTCGTTTTCGAATCCAGAAGTACTTGCTGCGCGGATTATTGTCCGAGTCCTCCTCTAGCCACTCGGCGCCGGGCATGCGTTCACCCTTGGCGGTTTTCACTGCCGCATTATCTGCGAGTTCATTGTATTGGACGCCTGTATGTGCCTTTACTTTGAGGAGGCGGGTGCGCTGGCCCGCGTGCGAGCGGCGCTTCAGGAGCGCGAGGATGTTATCGAGCAGGCCCTTATGTTTACTGTAGGTAAGGAGTTGGGGCTGGTTGATGGTTTTGCGGATGAGAAAGAGCGAAGCGGCGGAGTCAGTGTAGATGGTGACTTCGGGAAGGTGGTGCGTCTCTTCGAGTTTGAGTACCTGGTGAATTGCCGAGAGTTCGCAGCGGGTGATGGTGTTGCATCCGTGCTGGCCTGGGTTTACGGTCGACCTGGTATACGCGTTCGGTGCTGGCATCGACGGCCGCCGCACCCCACGCGTTGGGCTGGCCTCGCGCATCCTTTTGTACCGAGCCATCTGTGTAGTAACCCGCTGTGGGGTTGAGGCGGAGCGGGCGGGTGGCCGTGAAGTGGGAGGGGGCTGTCGGCGGTTGGGGCCCGGGGGCGGTGGCGCGGGGTGGGGGCGGCCTTGTGTTGTTCATGCGGCGAACCTGTTTTGTGACCCAGCGGGTGTGGGTCCAGGTGGGTTCGGGCTGTTGGTTGACGTGTGGGCCCGTGGCACGCAGGGTGTAGGAGAGGGCGTCGCGGAGGGCGCTTGTCAGGTGTGCACCTGGTGTGTTGCTGATCAGCAGCAGGTCATGGGCGACTCGGCGGCCCACATCGTCGGCTGTGTCGGCGACGCCGGGCGTGCTCATTTGGCTGAGGACGCTGCCGAGGAGCGTCACTCGGGGGTGAGTGAGGTATCGTGTGTAGGGGGCGCCATGTTGTTGGGGCAGGATAACGAGGGTGGCTGTGGTGGGCGGGTTGGCGGTATTGGTCAGGGTTTCGGCGTGTTCCGCCCACGCCACTGCCCATCGCACGGCGTGTGCGCCCTCTTCAGTGGTAGGCTCCGGGTGGGCGATGGCAATGCCATCCCATGGCTGGGAGTAGGCGTCGTAGTTGGCCCCGAATAGGGCGTCTTCTTCGTACAGGGTGTAGTACTTGTCCACCGTGCTGGAGACGTTGAGTGGGGACGCGAAGAGCTCCGTACGGCTGCCAAGGGCCGTGTGGAGGGTTTGCATGAGTGCGGCGTCGAGCTGGCGTTCCCCCGTGGCTGTGACCGGGTGGTTTTTGGAACCGCCCCCAGGTTTGTACCGGAGCAGCAGGCGGGCGACGGCCGCCGCAAAGCCGCGGCCCTGGTCGTGCCTTGCATGCAGCTCTGGCCACGTGGCTTGGGCATGCTGGTATCGGTGCCAGAGGATATATAGCCGCTCGGTGCTTATGGTGCCGATGCACCGGCCGCGGGGGTCGTAGACGTGGGCCTTGTGTGTGTTCGCAGGTGCTTGGCCCTCGGCCGAGAGCGTGCCCAGTTGTATGGTGTATTGCTGTGTTGGGTGGATGTCCACCGCGGGGTTGCAGGGCTCGACGTTTATCTCAACATAGTGCCTCAGGTTGCGTTGTCCCCGCGCAGTGTCGGCGGTGGCGTCGGTCCAGCGCCCTTGTCGCTGGTCATTGGTGAGGTGGGTGTCGCTGGCGGGGGGCGGGGGGCCGCGGGGGAAGCGGGCGGGCTAGGTCTTCTTGCATGGCTGCCAAGAGGGCTTGGTGGTTGTCTTGTGCGCGCAGGGTCTCTGCCGGCTCCTCAAGCTCGGCCCAGTCGACGAGAACCCGAGGTTCCAGGCCGGGGGTGGTGAGCCAGGTGAGGCCGCGAGGTTTGGGGTGGTAGCGATTGCGGGCATAGAGGGTGAGGGATCCCGGCGTGATGACTGTGGGCTCCCATTTGACCCGGTAGTATTGTGCGCCCTTGGTGGTGGTGCTGGCTAGGACTTGTTGTACCCGTTCCTGGTGGCCGTAGAGGGTGTTTGTGGCGGTGAGCGCCTTCGTGCGGTATTCCTCGCAGAAGTGCTTCCACGTGGCTGCGGTGGATGCGAGGTACGCGTCTTGTTCTTCTTGAGTAAGCGTGTACCGGTGGGTGAAATGGGTGGGGGGTGGGGGGCCCAAGAGGAGTTCACGCAGGCGTTTGGCGGGGTTGGGGTGTATGGCTTTGCCGAGAAGGCTGGGGGCGACGGTGAGGAGGTCGGCGCATTGCGCTGTGGTGAGCGAATCGAGGGCAGGGTCCCAGTCATACGCCACCGGTGCGTCCTGGGGTGGTGCACCGCGGCCTTCCGGTTCTCGAACAATTTTGACGCGTGCTTTTTTGCGTGCAGGTATGACGGTGCGGCGCGCGGGCGTGGTGGCTGCGCCGGCCGGTGCCTGGCCCTCGGCGGCTTGGGGCGGGCCGGTGGTGCCGCCTGCGGCGGGGTTTGTGGTGGAGGTGGGCTCGTTGGGGGTTCGGCGCCGGAGAAAGCGGTTCAGCGTTCCCCAGTCGGCTGCCGCTGGCGTGGTGTGCTGTGTTTGGAGGCCGGTGAGTGTGTGGCCGTCGGGGAGGGTGCGGTGGGCGGTGGTGAGGGGGTTGGTGCTGTTGTGTGTTTTTGCGCGGGTGCGGGTGTCCGTGTGGAGCGCCAGGGTGAGGCGGTTCAGGGCGAGCCGGTGCCTGCGCTGGGCTTTGGGCCATTTGTTCTTGAGAGTGTTGCTGTCGATTATACAGGTGCGGTCAGGCGTGAGGAGTTCACGAAAGTCGCTGGTGAGCTCAAGGAGGGGTTGGATGAGCCGGAAGGGGAGCGCTTGCTCGGTGGCCGTGCCTGCTGGGGCAGCGCGGTCCAGCAGGGCGGCGAGTCCGTGGAGGGTGGTGTGGTAGGCGTTGCCTTGCTGGGTGAGCTCGAGGCCCGCGTCTTTGAGCAGGGAGAGCTGCCGTAGATTAGTATAGAAGCGACACTGCGCGCGCAGTTGATCTGCCGGTACCTTCTGTGCGATGCTGTGCTGCAGGTGCAGCATGGCGCGTGTGACGGCGCCCAGCCGCCCTCCGTCGTTGAGGGCTTGGACCAGGGCCTTGCCCGCGCGGCGCACATATATCTCGCGGATACTGCCCACCCCGAGGCCCAGGGCGTTCGGGGGCTGAACGATGGCTCGCGAGGGGAAACCCCTCTTGAGGCCGTAGCACATTTTGGCGGTGCTAATGATGATGGCGTCAAGGCTGGCCGCATCGTGCGCGCTGTACGGCATGAAGGGCAGGCTGTAGGCTACTGCCGGGTGCATGGTGGTTTGGATCATGCGTAGTTTTTGGTCGGGTGTGGCGAGGGAGGTGGCAATGCGTTGCCCTCGCTTCTTGAGTTTGGCGCGCATATACTTAACCTGATCGCTCCAGTCTAGCGTGGGGGTGATGTGGACGCCCAGGTATTTGTAGGACTCATGCGGGGGTTCGTAGGGGATGGCGGTGCCATCAATGCGCACCTTGCCGTCTAGCATGTTGGAGAGGGCTGCTAGGTGGTGTTTGCTCCGGGGGCCACCGAGGGTGGGGTCGGCGCGCGCCCGGCCATGTAGGATACCTTGCAATCGGCATTTGTCTACGTTCACCGTCAGGCCGCCCCAGGCCGCGTACTTTTCTATTTTTTCAGCTTGCAATTTCAGGTTGGAAAGGAGCGTGGTGGCGGCCAGCAGGTCGTCGGCGAAGGCGCCGGAGCTCAGGTTGTGCTTGTCGTTTTCGGTTTTGGTGAGGCACCCGTAGCGGTATCCGCGTCCGCCGGCGTGTAGCCACCGCAGCAGCGGTTCGATGAAGATGATAAAGAGCAAGGGTGAGAGAATGTCGCCCTGGACTGTTCCGCGTTGGATTGGAATGGCGGGTGTCGTGCCGTGTTCTGTGCGTACACGTGTGGCGGCCTTGCCGTACACGTCACGGACCACTTCAATAAAGTCTGTGGGGTATCCCAGATCGTGCATGACGATGAGTAATTTATCGTGGTCGATCGTATTGAACGCAGATGTGAAGTCGACGTATAGGAGGAAGAGGTCTTGCCCCGTGGTGGCAGCGTCTTCAATAGCGTGTAGGACATTTTGGACCTGCCTTTCGGTGTTGCGCCCCCGCAGAAAGCCTTCTTGAGATTCTGTGAATATATGGGATTGTTCACTGAAGAGGGCGGCGTTGACGGTGATAAGGGAGGTGTATAGCTTGTACAGCGTGTTGGCCAGGGCGATGGGCCGCTTGTTCTGGATAAGCATAGGGTCGCCCTTCTTGGGGAGAAGGACTGTGTCTGAGTGCGTCCAGTGCGTGGGGATTTGTGCTTTCACCCACATGAGGGTCAGGAGCTGGTGGATGGCGGTTTGTAGGCT
Organism: Chlamydomonas schloesseri; assembly: GCA_016834595.1. Taxonomy (NCBI): domain Eukaryota; kingdom Viridiplantae; phylum Chlorophyta; class Chlorophyceae; order Chlamydomonadales; family Chlamydomonadaceae; genus Chlamydomonas; species Chlamydomonas schloesseri. Next base: position 16,226 of record JAEHOD010000188.1, on the reverse strand, counting down.
GGCGGGCACGGTTTGCAGCAGCTCGTTTGGGATACCGTCGGGGCCCGGGGCTTTACGGCGGGAGAGGTGGTTGATGCATCCGAAGAAAGTGGTGCTGTCAGCAATGCCGGGGAGGAGGGTGGTGGGCGCATCAGCGGGTTTGGACAGCGTGGGCATGCGGTCGGGCGCCATCGGGGCGGCTCCAGGGGTATTGCTTGTCGGCGTCGGGTATGTCGTACTGCCCCGTGCGGGGTCCGTTGATAGGCAAGAGCTGGGTGGTGAAGTGCTTGTGGATGGTGCTGAGGATCTTTGTGGGGGCGGTGTGGACTTCTTTGGTGGCCGGGTCTGCAAGGGCGGGTGTGCCGCGCGGCTGGTCGGTGTCGTCAAAGAGTCTTTGATGCGCCCGCTTAGGTTGGGAGGCTAGCAGCCGCTGGAAGGCGCGTGCGGCGCGCTTTGCATTGTGTTTGCGTGCTTCTTTCTTGGCCGCCCGAAGGAGGTTTCGCGTTGTGAGCAGCTGGCTGCGGAGGTCGGTGGGGTTGTTCGTGCGTTGTTCGGTTTGGGGTTGGGGGGCTGATGGGGCGGGGGGGTTGGGTGGGGGGGTGGGTGGGGCGGGGTGTGTGGGGGGTGGGGCTCCGTTCGTGGGAGGGGCGTTGGGCGGGGGCGTGGTTGGGCTGGGGGTGGTAAGGGCAGCGGTGTTCCTTGAGTTCCTTGAGTTTGCGGGTAAGGGTGAGGAGGCGCGTGACTTTGTGAGAGGTGTGTCGCGGTTTGGCCGGTCCGCCGGTGCGGGGGGGCCATGGTAAGACAGGAAAGCGACCAGGCCACGCGGGGGGGGGGGGCTTGGGAAGAAAGTCAAGCGACCAGGCACAAGCGTCCGGCGCCGTGGTTGTTTAGGTCTGGGGACGCATGCACGCGTAGAGGCACGAAGGGGGAAAGGCAAGCAACCAGGCAATACCGTGCGGCGCCGTGGATGTTTAGGTTTGAGGGGACACGCACGCATACAGGCACGAATGGGGGGGGGGCTTGTGATGAAAGACAAGCGACCAGGCACAAGCGTGCGGCGCCGTGGTTGTTTAGGTCTGGGGACGCATGCACGCGTACAGGCACGAGGGGAGCCACGGTAAGACAGGCAACCGACCAGGCAATATCGTGCGGCGCCGTGGTTGTTTAGGTTTGTGGGGACACGCACGCATACAGGCAAGAATGGGGGGGGGGCTTCGGAAGAAAGACAAGCGACCAGGCAACAGTGTGCGGCGCCGTGGTTGTTTAGGTCTGGGGACGCATGCACGCGTACAGGCACGAGGGGGGCCATGGTAAGACAGGAAAGCGACCAGGCCACGCGGGGGGGGGGGCTTGGGAAGAAAGTCAAGCGACCAGGCACAAGCGTCCGGCGCCGTGGTTGTTTAGGTCTGGGGACGCATGCACGCGTACAGGCACGAGGGGGGCCACGGTAAGACAGGCAACCGACCAGGCAATATCGTGCGGCGCCGTGGTTGTTTAGGTTTGTGGGGACACGCACGCATACAGGCACGAATGGAGGGGGGGGGGGGCTTGGGATGAAAGACAAGCGACCAGGCACAAGCGTGCGGCGCCCTGCGTGTTTAGGTCTGGGGACGCATGCACGCGTACAGGCACGAGGAGGGCCACGGTAAGACAGGCAACCGACCAGGCAATACCGTGCGGCACCGTGGTTGTTTAGGTTTGAGGGGACACGCACGCATACAGGCACGAATGGGGGGCTCGGGAAGAAAGGCAAGCGCCCAGGCACAAGCGTTCGGCGCCGTGGTTGTTACGTCTGGGGACGCATGCACGCGTACAAGCACGAGGGGAGCCACGGTAAGAAAGTCAAGCGACCAGGCAACAGCATGCGGCGCCGTGGTTGTTTAGGTTTCAGGGGACACGCACGCATACAGGCACGAATGGGGGGGGGGCTTGTGATGAAAGACACGCGACCAGGCACAAGCGTGCGGCGCCGTGGTTGTTTATGTTTGAGGGGACAGGCACGCATACAGGCACGAATGGGGGGGGGGGTCTTGGGAGGAAAGGCAAGCGCCCAGGCACAAGCGTGCGGCGCCCTGCGTGTTTAGGTCTGGGGACGCATGCACGCGTACAGGCACGAGGAGGGCCACGGTAAGACAGGCAACCGACCAGGCAATACCGTGCGGCACCGTGGTTGTTTAGGTTTGAGGGGACACGCACGCATACAGGCACGAATGGGAAGGGGGCTTGGGAAGAATGACAAGCGACCAGGCACAAGCGTCCGGCGCCGTGGTTGTTTAGGTCTGGGAACGCATGCACGCGTACAGGCACGAGGAGGGCCACGGTAAGACAGGCAACCGACCAGGCAATATCGTGCGGCGCCGTGGTTGTTTAGGTTTGTGGGGACACGCACGCATACAGGCACGAATGGGGGGGGGCTTCGGAAGAAAGACAAGCGACCAGGCAACAGTGTGCGGCGCCGTGGTTGTTTAGGTCTGGGGACGCATGCACGCGTACAGGCACGAGGGGGGCCATGGTAAGACAGGAAAGCGACCAGGCCACGCGGGGGGGGGGGGGGGGGCTTGGGAAGAAAGTCAAGCGACCAGGCACAAGCGTCCGGCGCCGTGGTTGTTTAGGTCTGGGGACGCATGCACGCGTAGAGGCACGAAGGGGGAAAGGCAAGCAACCAGGCAATACCGTGCGGCGCCGTGGATGTTTAGGTTTGAGGGGACACGCACACATACAGGCACGAATGGGGGGGGGGCTTGTGATGAAAGACAAGCGACCAGGCACAAGCGTGCGGCGCCGTGGTTGTTTAGGTCTGGGGACGCATGCACGCGTACAGGCACGAGGGGAGCCACGGTAAGACAGGCAACCGACCAGGCAATATCGTGCGGCGCCGTGGTTGTTTAGGTTTGTGGGGACACGCACGCATACAGGCAAGAATGGGGGGGGGCTTCGGAAGAAAGACAAGCGACCAGGCAACAGTGTGCGGCGCCGTGGTTGTTTAGGTCTGGGGACGCATGCACGCGTACAGGCACGAGGGGGGCCATGGTAAGACAGGAAGCGACCAGGCCACGCGGGGGGGGGGGGGCTTGGGAAGAAAGGCAAGCGACCAGGCACAAGCGTCCGGCGCCGTGGTTGTTTAGGTCTGGGGACGCATGCACGCGTACAGGCACGAGGGGGGCCACGGTAAGACAGGCAACCGACCAGGCAATATCGTGCGGCGCCGTGGTTGTTTAGGTTTGTGGGGACACGCACGCATACAGGCACGAATGGGGGGGGGGGGCTTGGGATGAAAGACAAGCGACCAGGCACAAGCGTGCGGCGCCCTGCGTGTTTAGGTCTGGGGACGCATGCACGCGTACAGGCACGAGGAGGGCCACGGTAAGACAGGCAACCGACCAGGCAATACCGTGCGGCACCGTGGTTGTTTAGGTTTGAGGGGACACGCACGCATACAGGCACGAATGGGGGGCTCGGGAAGAAAGGCAAGCGCCCAGGCACAAGCGTTCGGCGCCGTGGTTGTTACGTCTGGGGACGCATGCACGCGTACAAGCACGAGGGGAGCCACGGTAAGAAAGTCAAGCGACCAGGCAACAGCATGCGGCGCCGTGGTTGTTTAGGTTTCAGGGGACACGCACGCATACAGGCACGAATGGGGGGGGGCTTGTGATGAAAGACACGCGACCAGGCACAAGCGTGCGGCGCCGTGGTTGTTTATGTTTGAGGGGACAGGCACGCATACAGGCACGAATGGGGGGGGGTCTTGGGAGGAAAGGCAAGCGCCCAGGCACAAGCGTGCGGCGCCCTGCGTGTTTAGGTCTGGGGACGCATGCACGCGTACAGGCACGAGGAGGGCCACGGTAAGACAGGCAACCGACCAGGCAATACCGTGCGGCACCGTGGTTGTTTAGGTTTGAGGGGACACGCACGCATACAGGCACGAATGGGAAGGGGGCTTGGGAAGAATGACAAGCGACCAGGCACAAGCGTCCGGCGCCGTGGTTGTTTAGGTCTGGGGACGCATGCACGCGTACAGGCACGAGGGGAGCCACGGTAAGACAGGCAACCGACCAGGCAATATCGTGCGGCGCCGTGGTTGTTTAGGTTTGTGGGGACACGCACGCATACAGGCAAGAATGGGGGGGGGCTTCGGAAGAAAGACAAGCGACCAGGCAACAGTGTGCGGCGCCGTGGTTGTTTAGGTCTGGGGACGCATGCACGCGTACAGGCACGAGGGGGGCCATGGTAAGACAGGAAAGCGACCAGGCCACGCGGGGGGGGGGGGCTTGGGAAGAAAGGCAAGCGACCAGGCACAAGCGTCCGGCGCCGTGGTTGTTTAGGTCTGGGGACGCATGCACGCGTACAGGCACGAGGGGGGCCACGGTAAGACAGGCAACCGACCAGGCAATATCGTGCGGCGCCGTGGTTGTTTAGGTTTGTGGGGACACGCACGCATACAGGCACGAATGGAGGGGGGGGGGGGCTTGTGATGAAAGACAAGCGACCAGGCACAAGCGTGCGGCGCCCTGCGTGTTTAGGTCTGGGGACGCATGCACGCGTACAGGCACGAGGAGGGCCACGGTAAGACAGGCAACCGACCAGGCAATACCGTGCGGCACCGTGGTTGTTTAGGTTTGAGGGGACACGCACGCATACAGGCACGAATGGGGGGCTCGGGAAGAAAGGCAAGCGCCCAGGCACAAGCGTTCGGCGCCGTGGTTGTTACGTCTGGGGACGCATGCACGCGTACAAGCACGAGGGGAGCCACGGTAAGAAAGTCAAGCGACCAGGCAACAGCATGCGGCGCCGTGGTTGTTTAGGTTTCAGGGGACACGCACGCATACAGGCACGAATGGGGGGGGGGGCTTGTGATGAAAGACACGCGACCAGGCACAAGCGTGCGGCGCCGTGGTTGTTTATGTTTGAGGGGACAGGCACGCATACAGGCACGAATGGGGGGGGGTCTTGGGAGGAAAGGCAAGCGCCCAGGCACAAGCGTGCGGCGCCCTGCGTGTTTAGGTCTGGGGACGCATGCACGCGTACAGGCACGAGGAGGGCCACGGTAAGACAGGCAACCGACCAGGCAATACCGTGCGGCACCGTGGTTGTTTAGGTTTGAGGGGACACGCACGCATACAGGCACGAATGGGAAGGGGGCTTGGGAAGAATGACAAGCGACCAGGCACAAGCGTCCGGCGCCGTGGTTGTTTAGGTCTGGGAACGCATGCACGCGTACAGGCACGAGGAGGGCCACGGTAAGACAGGCAACCGACCAGGCAATATCGTGCGGCGCCGTGGTTGTTTAGGTTTGTGGGGACACGCACGCATACAGGCACGAATGGGGGGGGGCTTCGGAAGAAAGACAAGCGACCAGGCAACAGTGTGCGGCGCCGTGGTTGTTTAGGTCTGGGGACGCATGCACGCGTACAGGCACGAGGGGGGCCATGGTAAGACAGGAAGCGACCAGGCCACGCGGGGGGGGGGGGCTTGGGAAGAAAGTCAAGCGACCAGGCACAAGCGTCCGGCGCCGTGGTTGTTTAGGTCTGGGGACGCATGCACGCGTAGAGGCACGAGGGGAGCCACGGCAAGCAACCAGGCAATACCGTGCGGCGCCGTGGTTGTTTAGGTTTGAGGGGACACGCACGCATACAGGCAAGAATGGGGGGGGGGCTTCGGAAGAAAGACAAGCGACCAGGCAATAGCGTGCGGCGCCGTGGTTGTTAGGTCTGGGGACGCATGCACGCGTACAGGCACGAGGAGGGCCACGGTAAGACAGGCAAGCGACCAGGCAATACCGTGCGGCACCGTGGTTGTTTAGGTTTGAGGGGACACGCACGCATACAGGCACGAATGGGGGGGGGCTTGTGATGAAAGACAAGCGACCAGGCACAAGCGTGCGGCGCCGTGGTTGTTTAGGTCTGGGGACGCATGCACGCGTACAGGCACGAGGGGAGCCACGGTAAGACAGGCAACCGACCAGGCAATACCGTGCGGCGCCGTGGTTGTTTAGGTTTGAGGGGACACGCACGCATACAGGCACGAATGGGGGGGGGCTTGTGATGAAAGACACGCGACCAGGCACAAGCGTGCGGCGCCGTGGTTGTTTATGTTTGAGGGGACAGGCACGCATACAGGCACGAATGGGGGGGGGTCTTGGGAAGAATGACAAGCGACCAGGCACAAGCGTCCGGCGCCGTGGTTGTTTAGGTCTGGGAACGCATGCACGCGTACAAGCACGAGGGGGGCCATGGTAAAACAGGCAAGCGACCAGGCAATACCGTGCGGCGCCGTGGTTGTTTATGTTTGAGGGGACACGCACGCATACAGGCACGAATGGGGGGGGGGCTTCGGAAGAAAGACAAGCGACCAGGCACAAGCGTGCGGCGCCGTGGTTGTTTATGTTTGAGGGGACACGCACGCATACATGCACGAATGGGGGGGGGGGGGGGGTCTTGGGAGGAAAGGCAAGCGCCCAGGCACAAGCGTGCGGCGCCCTGCGTGTTTAGGTCTGGGGACGCATGCACGCGTACAGGCACGAGGAGGGCCACGGTAAGACAGGCAACCGACCAGGCAATACCGTGCGGCACCGTGGTTGTTTAGGTTTGAGGCGACACGCACGCATACAGGCACGAATGGGGGGCTCGGGAAGAAAGGCAAGCGCCCAGGCACAAGCGTTCGGCGCCGTGGTTGTTACGTCTGGGGACGCATGCACGCGTACAAGCACGAGGGGAGCCACGGTAAGAAAGTCAAGCGACCAGGCAACAGCATGCGGCGCCGTGGTTGTTTAGGTTTGAGGGGTCACGCACGCATACAGGCACGAATGGGGGGGGCTTGTGATGAAAGACAAGCGACCAGGCACAAGCGTGCGGCGCCGTGGTTGTTTATGTTTGAGGGGACACGCACGCATACATGCACGAATGGGGGGGGGGGGGGTCTTGGGAGGAAAGGCAAGCGCCCAGGCACAAGCGTGCGGCGCCCTGCGTGTTTAGGTCTGGGGACGCATGCACGCGTACAGGCACGAGGAGGGCCACGGTAAGACAGGCAACCGACCAGGCAATACCGTGCGGCACCGTGGTTGTTTAGGTTTGAGGGGACACGCACGCATACAGGCACGAATGGGAAGGGGGCTTGGGAAGAATGACAAGCGACCAGGCACAAGCGTCCGGCGCCGTGGTTGTTTAGGTCTGGGAACGCATGCACGCGTACAAGCACGAGGGGGGCCATGGTAAAACAGGCAAGCGACCAGGCAATACCGTGCGGCGCCGTGGTTGTTTATGTTTGAGGGGACACGCACGCATACAGGCACGAATGGGGGGGGGGCTTCGGAAGAAAGACAAGCGACCAGGCACAAGCGTGCGGCGCCGTGGTTGTTTAGGTCTGGGGACGCATGCACGCGTACAGGCACGAGGGGAGCCACGGTAAGACAGGCAACCGACCAGGCAATATCGTGCGGCGCCGTGGTTGTTTAGGTTTGTGGGGACACGCACGCATACAGGCAAGAATGGGGGGGGGGGGGCTTCGGAAGAAAGACAAGCGACCAGGCAACAGTGTGCGGCGCCGTGGTTGTTTAGGTCTGGGGACGCATGCACGCGTAGAGGCACGAGGGGAGCCATGGTAAGACAGGAAAGCGACCAGGCCACGCGGGGGGGGGGGGGGGCTTGGGAAGAAAGTCAAGCGACCAGGCACAAGCGTCCGGCGCCGTGGTTGTTTAGGTCTGGGGACGCATGCACGCGTAGAGGCACGAGGGGAGCCACGGCAAGCAACCAGGCAATACCGTGCGGCGCCGTGGTTGTTTAGGTTTGAGGGGACACGCACGCATACAGGCAAGAATGGGGGGGGGGGGGCTTGTGATGAAAGACAAGCGACCAGGCAATAGCGTGCGGCGCCGTGGTTGTTAGGTCTGGGGACGCATGCACGCGTACAGGCACGAGGAGGGCCACGGTAAGACAGGCAAGCGACCAGGCAATACCGTGCGGCGCCGTGGTTGTTTAGGTTTGTGGGGACACGCACGAATACAGGCACGAATGGGGGGGGGGGCTTGGGATGAAAGACAAGCGACCAGGCACAAGCGTGCGGCGCCCTGCGTGTTTAGGTCTGGGGACGCATGCACGCGTACAGGCACGAGGAGGGCCACGGTAAGACAGGCAACCGACCAGGCAATACCGTGCGGCGCCGTGGTTGTTTAGGTTTGAGGGGACACGCACGCATACAGGCACGAATGGGGGGCCACGGTAAGAAAGTCAAGCGACCAGGCAACAGCATGCGGCGCCGTGGTTGTTTAGGTTTGAGGGGACACGCACGCATACAGGCACGAAGGGGGGGGGGGGGCTTGTGATGAAAGACAAGCGACCAGGCACAAGCGTGCGGCGCCGTGGATGTTTATGTTTGAGGGGACACGCACGCATACAGGCACGAATGGGGGGGGGTCTTGGGAGGAAAGGCAAGCGCCCAGGCACAAGCGTGCGGCGCCCTGCGTGTTTAGGTCTGGGGACGCATGCACGCGTACAGGCACGAGGAGGGCCACGGTAAGACAGGCAACCGACCAGGCAATACTGTGCGGCACCGTGGTTGTTTAGGTTTGAGGGGACACGCACGCATACAGGCACGAATGGGAAGGGGGCTTGGGAAGAATGACAAGCGACCAGGCACAAGCGTCCGGCGCCGTGGTTGTTTAGGTCTGGGAACGCATGCACGCGTACAAGCACGAGGGGGGCCATGGTAAAACAGGCAAGCGACCAGGCAATACCGTGCGGCGCCGTGGATGTTTAGGTTTGAGGGGACACGCACGCATACAGGCACGAATGGGGGGGGGCTTGTGATGAAAGACAAGTGACCAGGCACAAGCGTGCGGCGCCGTGGTTGTTTAGGTCTGGGGACGCATGCACGCGTACAGGCACGAGGGGGGCCATGGTAAAACAGGCAAGCGACCAGGCAATACCGTGCGGCGCCGTGGTTGTTTAGGTTTGTGGGGACACGCACGCATACAGGCAAGAATGGGGGGGGGGGGCTTGTGATGAAAGACAAGCGACCAGGCAACAGTGTGCGGCGCCGTGGTTGTTTAGGTCTGGGGACGCATGCACGCGTACAGGCACGAGGGGGGCCACGGTAAGAAAGGCAAGCGACCAGGCAATAGCGTGCGGCGCCGTGGTTGTTTAGGTTTGAGGGGACACGCACGCATACAGGCACGAATGGGGGGGGGGGTCTTGGGAGGAAAGGCAAGCGCCCAGGCACAAGCGTGCGGCGCCCTGCGTGTTTAGGTCTGGGGACGCATGCACGCGTACAGGCACGAGGAGGGCCACGGTAAGACAGGCAACCGACCAGGCAATACCGTGCGGCACCGTGGTTGTTTAGGTTTGAGGGGACACGCACGCATACAGGCACGAATTGGAAGGGGGCTTGGGAAGAATGACAAGCGACCAGGCACAAGCGTCCGGCGCCGTGGTTGTTTAGGTCTGGGAACGCATGCACGCGTACAAGCACGAGGGGGGCCATGGTAAAACAGGCAAGCGACCAGGCAATACCGTGCGGCGCCGTGGTTGTTTAGGTTTGTGGGGACACGCACGAATACAGGCACGAATGGGGGGGGGGCTTGGGATGAAAGACAAGCGACCAGGCACAAGCGTGCGGCGCCCTGCGTGTTTAGGTCTGGGAACGCATGCACGCGTACAAGCACGAGGGGGGCCATGGTAAAACAGGCAAGCGACCAGGCAATACCGTGCGGCGCCGTGGATGTTTAGGTTTGAGGGGACACGCACGCATACAGGCACGAATGGGGGGGGCTTGTGATGAAAGACAAGCGACCAGGCACAAGCGTGCGGCGCCGTGGTTGTTTAGGTCTGGGGACGCATGCACGCGTACAAGCACGAGGGGAGCCACGGTAAGACAGGCAACCGACCAGGCAATATCTTGCGGCGCCGTGGTTGTTTAGGTTTGAGGGGACACGCACGCATACAGGCACGAAGGGGGGGGGGGGGCTTGTGATGAAAGACAAGCGACCAGGCACAAGCGTGCGGCGCCGTGGATGTTTATGTTTGAGGGGACACGCACGCATACAGGCACGAATGGGGGGGGTCTTGGGAGGAAAGGCAAGCGCCCAGGCACAAGCGTGCGGCGCCCTGCGTGTTTAGGTCTGGGGACGCATGCACGCGTACAGGCACGAGGAGGGCCACGGTAAGACAGGCAACCGACCAGGCAATACCGTGCGGCACCGTGGTTGTTTAGGTTTGAGGGGACACGCACGCATACAGGCACGAATGGGAAGGGGGCTTGGGAAGAATGACAAGCGACCAGGCACAAGCGTCCGGCGCCGTGGTTGTTTAGGTCTGGGAACGCATGCACGCGTACAAGCACGAGGGGGGCCATGGTAAAACAGGCAAAGCGACCAGGCAATACCGTGCGGCGCCGTGGATTGTTTAGGTTTGAGGGGACACGCACGCATACAGGCACGAATGGGGGGGGGGGGGCTTGTGATGAAAGACAAGCGACCAGGCAAAAGCGTGCGGCGCCGTGGTTGTTTAGGTCTGGGGACGCATGCACGCGTACAGGCACGAGGGGAGCCACGGTAAGACAGGCAACCGACCAGGCAATATCGTGCGGCGCCGTGGTTGTTTAGGTTTGTGGGGACACGCACGCATACAGGCAAGAATGGGGGGGGGGGCTTGTGAGGAAAGACAAGCGACCAGGCAACAGTGTGCGGCGCCGTGGTTGTTTAGGTCTGGGGACGCATGCACGCGTACAGGCACGAGGGGGCACGGTAAGAAAGGCAAGCGAACCAGCAATAGCGTGCGGCGCCGTGGTTGTGTAGGTTTGAGGGGACACGCACGCATACAGGCACGAATGGGGGGCTCGGGATGAAAGGCAAGCGCCCAGGCACAAGCGTTCGGCGCCGTGGTTGTTAGGTCTGGGGACGCATGCACGCGTACAAGCACGAGGGGAGCCCACGGTAAGAAAGTCAAGCGACCAGGGCAACAGCATGCGGCGCCGTGGTTGTTTAGGTTTGAGGGGACACGCACGCATACAGGCACGAATGGGGGGGGGGGGGGTCTTGGGAGGAAAGACAAGCGACCAGGCACAAGCGTGCGGCGCCCTGCGTGTTTAGGTCTGGGGACGCATGCACGCGTACAGGCACGAGGAGGGCCACGGTAAGACAGGCAACCGACCAGGCAATACCGTGCGGCACCGTGGTTGTTTTGGTTTGAGGGGACACGCACGAATACAGGCACGAATTGGAAGGGGGCTTGGGAAGAATGACAAGCGACCAGGCACAAGCGTCCGGCGCCGTGGTTGTTTAGGTCTGGGAACGCATGCACGCGTACAAGCACGAGGGGGGCCATGGTAAAACAGGCAAGCGACCAGGCAATACCGGCGGCGCCGTGGTTGTTTTATGTTTGAGGGGACACGCACGCATACAGGCACGAATGGTGGGGGGGGGGCTTTGTGATGAAAGACAAGCGACCAGGCACAAGCGTGCGGCGCCGTGGTTGTTTAGGTCTGGGGACGCATGCACGCGGTACAAGCACGAGGGGGAGCCACGGTAAACAGGCAAGCGACCAGGCAATACCGTGCGGCGCCGTGGTTGTTTAGGTTTGAGGGGACACGCACGTATACAGGCACGAATGGGGGGGGGGCTTGGATGAAAGACAAGCCGACCAGGCACAAGCGTCCGGCGCCCGTGGTTGTTTAGGTCTGGGAACGCATGCACGCGTACAAGCACGAGGGGGGGCCATGGTAAAACAGGCAAGCGACCAGGCAATACCGTGCGGCGCCGTGGATGTTTAGGTTTGAGGGGACACGCACGCATACAGGCACGAATGGGGGGGGGGCTTGTGATGAAAGACAAGCGACCAGGCACAAGCGTGCGGCGCTCGTGGTTGTTTAGGTCTGGGGACGCATGCACGTGTACAGGCAGGCGAGGGGGAGCCACGGTAAGACAGGCAACCGACCAGGCAATATCGTTCGGCGGCCGTGGTTGTTTAGGTTTGTGGGGACAACCGCACGCATACAGGCAAGAATGGGGGGGGGGGGCTTGTGATGAAAGACAAGCGACCGGCAACAGTGTGGCGGCGCCGTGGTTGTTTAGGTCTGGGGACGCATGCAACGCTGTACAGGCACGAGGGGGGCCACGGTATAAGAAAGGCAGCGACCAGGCAATACCGTGCGGCGCCGTGGTTGTGTAGGTTTGAGGGGACACGCACGCATACAGGCACGAATGGGGGGCTCGGGAAGAAAGGCAAGCGCCCAGGCACCAAGCGTTCGTCGCCGTGGTTGTTAGGTCTGGGGACGCATGCACGCGTACAAGCACGAGGGGAGCCACGGTAAGAAAGTCAAGCGACCAGGCAACAGCATGCGGCGGCCCGTGGTTGTTTATGTTTGAGGGGACCACGCACGCATACAGGCAACGAATGGGGGGGGGGTCTGGGGAGGAAAGGCAAGCGCCCAGGCACAAGCGTGCGCGCCCTGCGTGTTTAGGGTCTGGGGACGCAATGCACGCGTACAGGCACGAGGAGGGGCCACGGTAAGACAGGCAACCGACCAGGCAATACCGTGCGGCACCGTGGTTGTTTAGGTTTGAGGGGACACGCACGCATACAGGCACGAATTGGAAGGGGGCTTGGGAAGAATGACAAGCGACCAGGCACAAGCGTCCGGCGCCGTGGTTGTTTAGGTCTGGGAACGCATGCACGCGTACAAGCACGAGGGGGGCCATGGTAAAACAGGCAAGCGACCAGGCAATACCGTGCGGCGCCGTGGTTGTTTATGTTTGAGGGGACACGCACGCATACAGGCACGAATGGGGGGCTTGTGATGAAAGACAAGCGACCAGGCACAAGCGTGCGGCGCCGTGGTTGTTTAGGTCTGGGGACGCATGCACGCGTACAAGCACGAGGGGAGCCACGGTAAGAAAGTCAAGCGACCAGGCAACAGCATGCGGCGCCGTGGTTGTTTAGGTTTGAGGTGACACGCACGTATACAGGCACGAATGGGGGGGGGGCTTGGGATGAAAGACAAGCGACCAGGCACAAGCGTGCGGCGCCGTGGTGTTTAGGTCTGGGAACGCATGCACGCGTACAAGCACGAGGGGGGGCCATGGTAAAACAGGCAAGCGACCAGGCAATACCGTGCGGCGCCGTGGATGTTTAGGTTTGAGGGGACACGCACGCATACAGGCACGAATGGGGGGGGGCTTCGGAAGAAAGACAAGCGACCAGGCACAAGCGTGCGGCGCCGTGGTTGTTTAGGTCTGGGGACGCATGCACGCGTACAAGCACGAGGGGAGCCACGGTAAGACAGGCAACCGACCAGGCAATATCGTGCGGCGCCGTGGTTGTTTAGGTTTGAGGGGACACGCACGCATACAGGCACGAATGGGGGGGGGGCTTGGGATGAAAGACAAGCGACCAGGCACAAGCGTGCGGCGCCCTGCGTGTTTTGGTCTGGGGACGCATGCACGCGTACAGGCACGAGGAGGGCCACGGTAAGACAGGCAACCGACCAGGCAATACCGTGCGGCACCGTGGTTGTTTAGGTTTGAGGGGACACGCACGCATACAGGCACGAATGGGGGGCTCGGGAAGAAAGGCAAGCGCCCAGGCACAAGCGTTCGGCGCCGTGGTTGTTACGTCTGGGGACGCATGCACGCGTACAAGCACGAGGGGAGCCACGGTAAGAAAGTCAAGCGACCAGGCAACAGCATGCGGCGCCGTGGTTGTTTAGGTTTGAGGGGACACGCACGCATACAGGCACGAATGGGGGGGGGGCTTGTGATGAAAGACAAGCGACCAGGCACAAGCGTGCGGCGCCGTGGTTGTTTATGTTTGAGGGGACAGGCACGCATACAGGCACGAATGGGGGGGGGGTCTTGGGAGGAAAGTCAAGCGACCAGGCAACAGCATGCGGCGCCGTGGTTGTTTAGGTTTCAGGGGACACGCACGCATACAGGCACGAATGGGGGGGGGCTTGTGATGAAAGACAAGCGACCAGGCACAAGCGTGCGGCGCCGTGGTTGTTTATGTTTGAGGGGACAGGCACGCATACAGGCACGAGGAGGGCCACGGTAAGACAGGCAACCGACCAGGCAATACCGTGCGGCACCGTGGTTGTTTAGGTTTGAGGGGACACGCACGCATACAGGCACGAATTGGAAGGGGGCTTGGGAAGAATGACAAGCGACCAGGCACAAGCGTCCGGCGCCGTGGTTGTTTAGGTCTGGGAACGCATGCACGCGTACAAGCACGAGGGGGGCCATGGTAAAACAGGCAAGCGACCAGGCAATACCGTGCGGCGCCGTGGTTGTTTAGGTTTGAGGGGACACGCACGCATACAGGCACGAATGGGGGGGGGGCTTGTGATGAAAGACAAGCGACCAGGCACAAGCGTGCGGCGCCGTGGTTGTTTAGGTCTGGGGACGCATGCACGCGTACAAGCACGAGGGGAGCCACGGTAAGAAAGTCAAGCGACCAGGCAACAGCATGCGGCGCCGTGGTTGTTTAGGTTTGAGGGGACACGCACGCATACAGGCACGAATGGGGGGGCTTGTGATGAAAGACAAGCGACCAGGCACAAGCGTGCGGCGCCGTGGTTGTTTAGGTCTGGGAACGCATGCACGCGTACAAGCACGAGGGGGGCCATGGTAAAACAGGCAAGCGACCAGGCAATACCGTGCGGCGCCGTGGATGTTTAGGTTTGAGGGGACACGCACGCATACAGGCACGAATGGGGGGGCTTGTGATGAAAGACAAGCGACCAGGCACAAGCGTGCGGCGCCGTGGTTGTTTAGGTCTGGGGACGCATGCACGCGTACAAGCACGAGGGGAGCCACGGTAAGACAGGCAACCGACCAGGCAATATCGTGCGGCGCCGTGGTTGTTTAGGTTTGTGGGGACACGCACGCATACAGGCACGAATGGGGGGGGGCTTGGGATGAAAGACAAGCGACCAGGCACAAGCGTGCGGCGCCGTGGTTGTTTATGTTTGAGGGGACAGGCACGCATACAGGCACGAATGGGGGGGGGGTCTTGGGAGGAAAGTCAAGCGACCAGGCAACAGCATGCGGCGCCGTGGTTGTTTAGGTTTCAGGGGACACGCACGCATACAGGCACGAATGGGGGGGGGCTTGTGATGAAAGACAAGCGACCAGGCACAAGCGTGCGGCGCCGTGGTTGTTTATGTTTGAGGGGACAGGCACGCATACAGGCACGAGGAGGGCCACGGTAAGACAGGCAACCGACCAGGCAACAGCATGCGGCGCCGTGGTTGTTTAGGTTTGAGGGGACACGCACGCATACAGGCACGAATTGGAAGGGGGCTTGGGAAGAATGACAAGCGACCAGGCACAAGCGTCCGGCGCCGTGGTTGTTTAGGTCTGGGAACGCATGCACGCGTACAAGCACGAGGGGGGCCATGGTAAAACAGGCAAGCGACCAGGCAATACCGTGCGGCGCCGTGGTTGTTTAGGTTTGAGGGGACACGCACGCATACAGGCACGAATGGGGGGGGGCTTGTGATGAAAGACAAGCGACCAGGCACAAGCGTGCGGCGCCGTGGTTGTTTAGGTCTGGGGACGCATGCACGCGTACAAGCACGAGGGGAGCCACGGTAAGAAAGGCAAGCGACCAGGCAACAGCATGCGGCGCCGTGGTTGTTTAGGTTTGAGGGGACACGCACGTATACAGGCACGAATGGGGGGGGGCTTGGGATGAAAGACAAGCGACCAGGCAACAGTGTGCGGCGCCGTGGTTGTTTAGGTCTGGGAACGCATGCACGCGTACAAGCACGAGGGGGGCCATGGTAAAACAGGCAAGCGACCAGGCAATACCGTGCGGCGCCGTGGATGTTTAGGTTTGAGGGGACACGCACGCATACAGGCACGAATGGGGGGGGCTTGTGATGAAAGACAAGCGACCAGGCACAAGCGTGCGGCGCCGTGGTTGTTTAGGTCTGGGGACGCATGCACGCGTACAAGCACGAGGGGAGCCACGGTAAGACAGGCAACCGACCAGGCAATATCGTGCGGCGCCGTGGTTGTTTAGGTTTGTGGGGACACGCACGCATACAGGCACGAATGGGGGGGGCTTGGGATGAAAGACAAGCGACCAGGCACAAGCGTGCGGCGCCCTGCGTGTTTAGGTCTGGGGACGCATGCACGCGTACAAGCACGAGGGGAGCCACGGTAAGACAGGCAACCGACCAGGCAATATCGTGCGGCGCCGTGGTTGTTTAGGTTTGAGGGGACACGCACGCATACAGGCACGAATGGGGGGGGGGGG
>JAEHOD010000187.1:0-49333 GCA_016834595.1 Chlamydomonas schloesseri | reverse complement strand
ACCGCCGCCGCCGCCGCCGCGAGGCCGTCAGCGCTGGTGCAGCAGCCGCAGCGTGTTGGCCGGGGCTGGGATGCGCAGGGCGGAGCGCTCCGGGGCCGCCCCTGATATGCTAGGGCGTCAGCGGCTCCAGCAGCTGGAAGGAAGCCGCAGCGGCGCGAGGGTGGTGGGGCTTGCGACAGCACAGGCCTCCGGGCGCGACAGGCCTGCATGGATCCAGCGGGGAGGAGGAAATGAATGCAGCAGCTGGCGAGGAGGCGGAGGAGGGAGGAGAGGAGGCGGGGCAGGAGGGAGGCGCGGCGCCGCCGCCGCAGCCCTCAACCCAGCGCAGCGCGGGCCGCACACCAAACCACACCACACCACACCACCGACCACAAACACCGCTCCCTCCCGCCACCCTCGCCCCTGCATGCCGCGCCGCCGCGCTCACGCTCCTGCCCGCCCCTGACAGCACACACGCCCTGCACCCCCAACCACGCACACAACCGCCCCCCGCCCACCTGCACACCCCACCCATGCACGCCCACGCCCGCCGCACATACAACCCACACCCGCCCAGCCTCGGCGCCGCGGCTCGCTCACCTGCCCAGCCCGCAGTCCGCTCCAGTCAGTGGCAGGCCGCTACCGCCCGCCGCCGCCGCCGCGAGGCCGTCAGCGTGGTGCAGCAGCCGCAGCGTGTTGGCCGGGCTGGGATGCGCAGGGCGGAGCGCTCCGGGGCCGCCCCTGATATGCTAGGGCGTCAGCGGCTCCAGCAGCTGGAAAGGAAGCCGCAGCGGCGCGAGGGTGGTGGGGCTTGCGACAGCACAGGCCTCCGGCGCGACAGGCCTGCATGGATCCGCGGGGAGGAGGAATGAGTGCAGCAGCTGGCGGGGAGGCGGAGGAGGGAGGAGAGGAGGCGGGGCAGGAGGGAGGCGCGGCGCCGCCGCCGCAGCCCTCAACCCAGCGCAGCGCGGCCGCCACACCACCCACACCACACCACACCACCGACCACACAAACCGCTCCCTCCCGCCACCCTCGCACCTGCATGCCGCGCCGCCGCTCACGCTCCTGCCCGCCCCTGACAGCACACACGCCCCTGCACCCCCAACACACGCACACACACGCCCCCCCCGCCCACCTGCACACCCCACCCCACCATACGCCACGCCCACGCCCGCCGCACATACACCCACACCCGCCCAGCCTCGGCGCCGCGGCTCGCTCACCTGCCCAGTCCGCAGTCCGCTCCAGTCAGTGGCAGGCCGCTACCGCCGCCGCCGCCGCCGCGAGGCCGTCAGCGCTGGTGCAGCAGCCGCAGCGTTGTGGCGGGGCTGGGATGCGCAGGGCGGAGCGCTCCGGGGCCAGCCTGGATACCGTCGTAGGGGCGTCATCAGCGGCTTCCAGCAAGCTGGAAAGGAGCCGCAGCGGCGCGAGGGTGAAAGCAACACGCAGGTTTCCACTCTCCACGCAACTCCCTCCTAAAAAATCGAAAAAGGCCCGCGCGTGGGCTCCAGGCTCCTCGGCTGGGGCTGGGCGGCTGTCTGCAGGCGTGTGGAATAGCTACTCGAAGCGTGGTGTGGTGGATTGAGTGCAGCAGCTGGCGGGGCAGGGGGGAGGAGAGGAGGCGGGGCACGAGGGAGGCGCAGGTTGTTTCGAGGGGGGTAGCTGCGGGTGAAGTCGAACTATGCGCACCTGCGCACTGCTTGGATATGTGTTCTGCAGATGCCGAAAAAAGCTCAGGTGCCAAGTGCTGTAGCCCGTATTGGCCGGTTCGCTGTCGCGGAGCTCGCCAGTGTTGCATGCTGGCATTTGTTGGTATGCGACGCGCCAAACAAAGCGAGGCACAGGAGTATTCATTGGATGGGACGGTAGACAACAGTGGATTGAGCCGCTCCGGACAAGAGCTTCTTGCTGCGGGTGTGCTGCATTGTGAGGCTTGCATACGCGCGTTGTTACGCTATATCTGTAGAACGAGCATATGTATTCTGTATGTATTGTAATAAACTATGAACAGTGTACTCCCAAGAGTTTACAAATAGAAAGTGACGCGGATCGGCTGCAACTTCGCTCTTCTTCTCTCTCGCGGCCGGTTCAAGTTTTATTTATACATCTCATCTCAAGTAGTGCAGAATTATCAGTCGCAAAAAAACTGCGCAAGAGCTGCAGTTAACTGCAGCAACACCCGTGCCATGTGTTTCACTTCACCTCCCGTCCCGTCCCGTCACGGCGGGCCAGAGCGAAAGAAAGACGTGGCCCCAAGCCCAAATGTCATGAGCAAATCTTCCGCAAGATTGTGTAACGTCATTCAGTGGCACCGTTGACACGCTACCACGCCTCCTCTCCATCGGACACGCTGCCAAACTCATTTCCAGCCCACTCCTGCTCCTCCTCCTCGTCCTCATCCACTTCCTCCCCGCCCTCCTCTGAGGTTGTCGCATTCTCCGTGTACTCCTCATCACTGGACTGCTCATCAGACCCTGTGCCGGCCTCAGATCCATACTGCTCCTCCTCCCCTCCCTCCCCGCCATCTTCTTCCTCATCACTCGTGCCACCCTCCGTGCTCTCGCCCCCCACCTCCTCACCCTCCGCATCCCCACCCTCCTCGCCCCAATCCAGCTCCCCTTCGGTCTCCTCACTGCCCAACGCCACGCCGGCTGCCTCCCCCACCTCCACATCCCACTCACCCGCCTCGGGCCAAGTGTCAGGGCCCACCACCCAGCCCTCTGCAGCTGCCTGCTGCCGGTAAGCAGGCGGCACAGTTGCAGCTACACGGCGCTTGCAAGGGGCAATGGTCGCCACTCAGCACACGGCCCCGCTTCGCCGGCGGGCCGCAGTCCACACCAGCACGCTGTTGCCGCGGTGATGCCGGCACTGGCTCAGCTGCGCGCACGGATTGCCGGGCTGGCGGCCCCTCGACGGGCCGCTGCGGGAATGGTGGTGGCTGGGTACGAGCAGCAGGCTGGTCACGTTGTGGCGCTGCCTTGGGCAACTGGCGCCCGGCGCCATCCTGCTGTTGCCGCCACAGCTGCGTACGCTGTATCGCGGCCTGTGCCAGAGCTCGTGCGCGCTTGTGAACGTAGTGCCTCTCCAGGACACGACGCGAGTTGCCCATCACCGCAGCCTCCTCGTCCAGCCTACTGGCGGCCGCCACAGAATCCAACACTTCTTGGTGTGCCATGGTGGCGTGGATGTGACGGAAGAGACGCGCACTGCACATGGTGCAAATGTACAAAGACAAGTTAGTGCAAAATTCTGTGACAAATAACCGGGTCAGGATCCAAACCCCGCTTGTGGGCAACCCTGCTGCATCCCACATACACCCAAGTAGCCAAGCCCCCATCCACCCACACGTACTCCCCCTTCACACACATGCACACACAACTGTGGGAATGCGCACCTGAAGGGGCGCCAAGGTGCGAAGCGCCGCTTCTGCACGTCTGCCCACGCGTTGCTGATGGTGACCGAGTTCTCGTCGTACGGCATGCCGTGCTTGGACACAAGCAGGAAGGGGCACTGCTCCTCACGTTCCAAGTGCCGCAGGAGCACGGGGCGTGCGTAGCGGACAAAGTCCGTGATGGACTTGGACAGCTCGAGGGGGATGGTGAACTCCAGCGCCTCGCCCTTGAAGCGAGCAGTCTTGTGGTGCGCGAGCTGAACGAGTAGACGGCCAGTCCGCCTCGCGCTGCTGCCCTGCTGCCGGCTCCCTCCAGCCGCTCCCTGCTGCGTGGGCGCCAGCTCGTACTGCAGGTTGTTCCCACGGCAGGCGTGGCGCTGGCACCCCTCATGCGCGCAGGTGGTGATGCCCGGCCGCATGAGTGAGCGCAGGACCGCCAACCGCTGAGGCGGCACAAACACGCCGGACATGAGGTCGGTGAGGAGAGAGTCGTGCATCAGTAGCGCCGTGCTGTACCGCACCGCAACCAGCGCACTGGCAGCCCCACCGCTGGCCGTCGACTTGTCCGCCCGAAGGGCCTCCTCTGCTTCCCGCCGCAGTTCAGATGAGAACTGCAGCACCGCCGACTTGTCCGGTAGGGACTCCAGGGGATCGGTTCTGGGTTCGCCAGGGTCCTGATCCTGCTGCTGCTCTAGCTGACGCACTGTGGCAGCCGATGGGTAGTTGGCACGCAGCTGACGAGCCACCTGTAGTAGCCATGACCGCACACGGTTGCACCAATCCATCTGCAGAGAGGTTGCACACACACAAAGGGAGATGCAGATCAGTGATGCAAGGTAGCGACAACATGACACGCGCAGCGCCAAGAGAACACCTGTAGAAACGCAGACAGGACCCTAAGGCCATGATGCGAGTCACCCACCTCGCGCTCACCACCACCAGGCTGCTGCGCGGCATCCCGGTCCCGCAGGAACTTGACGGCACGTCCCATCCGCGTAAGCTCCGTAAACATATGGTCGACCTCGCAGCGCCGCACCATGTAATCCACAAAGCGGATGATCAAGACCTGCAGCCAGGAAGGAGCGGGGTTAGGCCTTAGTTGCGACCATTGATTGCGACCGGCCGCACAGCCCACTGCGCGCATGCATACCGTAGATGGGTTGCACTATGATGGGAGACTCGGGGCAGCACGCTCAAGGCGCCACAAGCCGCACTCACCGGGTTTGAAAAGAGACGGATCGAGCAGAACGGGATAGGCACAGCCTCGAACAAATAGCTCCAACCGATGAACTTGCTGACACAGTTCTCTATGCCGCGGTAAGTGCTCTGCTGCACACCGGCAGCACCATCGACGGTGAAATCGTACGGCTCCTTGCAGTACTCCTCAAAGATAGGGAGTTCCGCCTTTAACGGCATTGCATCTGGCAACTTGTTCTTGAAGACTGCCAGAATGCCAATGCGTTTGCGGCCCAGAGCTGCATGTGACCATTTGATCATGGGCAGCTTAGCTGGCAGCGGCTCCTCAACAGGGTAGAACCACTTGCCCCGTACACCCCGCGGCAGCAGTGGCGTGCCGGCGCTTGCCAGCTGCTGGGGTGGTGAAGGTTGCACCGGCTGTAGCCGTGCTACTGCCGGTTGTCTCTGCTGCTGCGGCTGCTGCTGCAGTGGCGGTGGCGGCGGCGGCCGTGGCGGCTGCTGCTGCTCCTGTGGCTGCTGAGCCGCAACCTTCTGGGTTGGGGCCATCCCAGCAGCACCAGGGGCTTGGGCTGCGGGAGGCACACGTGTACGCCCTTGCACCTGCTGCGGCCTGCCCTTGCCACGATGGGCCGGAGTTGGAGCCGGAGTCTGGGTGTCAGCCTGAGGCTGAGCCCGAGTCTGCGCTGGTGGCGGTGGTGGTGGTGGTGGTGGTGCCCGTACTGCTTTGGGTGGGGAGGGCGGCGCCGACGCAGGAATTTCATCATCATGCCCTGCGTCGATGTAAATCACATCAACGCCATGCTGCTGCTGTGCAACTGGCGGCGGAAGCGCCAGGGCCGCAACATCCGCTGCGCCCACAGCTGCAGGTGGATCCATCATCGCAGGAGGCGCCTCCACCGGTGCAGTTGCCCTACGCACATGAAGAGGACGCCGCTGCTCAGCTGCAGCAGCGGCTGACAACTGCTCGGCAGTCACGACTGGACTCGTGGCCAAGGTGACGGGCTGGGCGGCTGCAAGCGTCTGAAGGACGCTCGCAACCCCCTTCAAGCTGCTGAAGGCGCCCAGGGCCCGTGATAAGGCGAAACAGCTCGCCAGCTTGGCACGCACTGCGTTTGCCTTCACTGCGCCAAGGGCCTTGAGCCTGCCCAGCAACATGGGGTCGGTGACGGTGAGCTGCATAACCTTGGGCAGGAGCGCCAGGCGCCGTGACAGGGACTTGTCGGTGATGGCTGCGCCATGTTCTTGTAGGCGCTGGGCAACTTGAGTAAGGACGAGCATGTTGCGCGGAACATTCTTGGCCTCATCTCGGACAATGGTGACGTTGATGTTGGTGTCAAGCGGCGCAGGTGCAGCCACCGATTGAGTCCATGCGGCCCATCGAGAGACCTGCCGAGAAGTGGCCAAGGCAAAAAAGGAAAGAATTCAGGTAAGGGGGAATGAAGCGCTGCGGTCAGCAGCTGGCGGGGAGGCGGAGGAGGGAGGAGAGGAGGCGGGGCAGGAGGGAGGCGCGGCGCCGCCGCCGCAGCCCTCAACCCAGCGCAGCGCGGCCGCACACCAAACCACACCACACCACACCACCGACCACACACCCGCTCCCTCCCGCCACCCTCGCACCCTGCATGCCGCGCCGCCGCTCACGCTCCTGCCCGCCCCTGACAGCACACACGCCCCTGCACCCCCAACACACGCACACACGCCCCGCCCGCCCACCTGCACACCCCACCCATGCACGCCCACGCCCGCCGCACATACACCCACACCCGCCCACACACATGCCCAGCTACTGCCTCACCGGTGCAGGGCGAGGGCGATGAGGTACTCGGATGGGGTGACCATGGACACCAGCACCTCTCGAGCTGGAGCGCTTTCGCTTCACTTGGCTTCCTTTCATGGTCTGCGGGCCGCGGGGTGCAAGGTAGGGCGGGACGCGGGTTAGCACAAATGCACACGGGCTGCATGCACCAAGATACCAAACAAGCACTGCCCCTACTGAACATTAACAGGCACTTGGTGTACTTGGTTTGGACAAGTCCCGCGGCCCGGAAGCGAACTGGTGGGCGGCCACATGCTGCAAAACGTAGCTGCGCCCAAGCTTTATACATTGCAACAAATGGAAAGCACTACTAAGCGCTCCAAGTAGGCAAGGAGTCAGTGCTGGGCGTGCCAACACAACCCAGCCGCACCCCGAGTCCCCGGTTCCCGAACGTACCTTGCGTTTGGTCACCGAAGCACGCCCAACGTTGTGACCGGCTTAAACACTTGAGTAGTTAACTGTATTGAGGGCCGGTCCCGTTTGGTGTGCCACGGAAGGGTTGATGGTTAGGGCCCGGAGCGCTTTTGATACGAGGCTGGTGCCACCATGTCGTATTCTAAGTTTGCAAATATTCAAATGCTTCTAAGGCCCATCAGGGCCAGGCTCGCTGAGATAGGAGCGTCCGGCGGGCGTCTGTCGGACAGGAGCGATGGGGCCCCAGCATGGGCGACTTTTCTGGCCTTTTGCTAGAGCGCCTGCTGCTTTGTGCTGCAAAGCTACTGCGCATACACAGAATTAATCCTACACTATTTGCAATTCCCAGGCACGGCCGACGCGAGCGCAATTCTTTCGTCGGTTGCGAGATCACACCAAGCTATGCGCGCCCCGTGACTTTCAGCGCCTAGGATGGATGCATCTATGCTGCCATGGTGCTTACGCTACGCTGGAGCAGCTGAGGGAGCAGGTGAGAGACGTGACGAGGATTTGGTGGGTAGCGCTGTGCTCGGCTCGTTCGTATGGTATGCGCAACGCGAGACCGACTGCTCAAGAACTTGGGGTGTCAGGAATGCCTGTGCGGGCAGGCGTGCCTAGTAGGCCTTTGATAACACAGAGCCAAGGGCATGGCGCCATGCGCCTCGCATGCGGGCGGCTGTTCCCGGGACTGCTTTAGGGACGCGCATAGAGGTACCCACCTTTGCACGCATGTGTTGTCCACAGTAGCTGTTGCGCGGCCGGGCGGGATGGCTCCTGCGCGTGTCCGTAGCACCCAGGGGGCTGGAGGCGTTGGTCAGTCAACCCACATCAGCCTGGCAACCCAAACACACAATACTGCATTTCCAACTAGTGCAGACTGACGACGATAATATGCATGACTGTGCAGGGATGGCTTCTGGTCCCAGCGAACAGCTCGAGTACCGCCGCTCAACCCAGTTCAACGCCCTTGCCAGCGCAAGGCATCCACCCATCAGCCAAGACAACAACACAGCAGCCTCTCCCCCGCCGCCACCGGCAACCCCAAGTCCTCGGCACCTCCGCCGCCGCCATCATGTGGCATCCGCTCCGCTCTCCTCTGCCGCCCCGCCGCCTACCCCGCACCGCCGCCAGGCCCCTGGGCACCTCCACCACCGCGGTCTGCTCCCCACCCCCTCCCCCACCCCCACCTCCCATCCCCTCCCCCTCTCCCCCGCCGCCACCACCTCCCCGCTCTGCTGCCGCCCCTCGGCACCTCCGCCGCCGCCATCATGTGGCATCCGCTGCGCTCTCCTCTGCCGCCCCGCCGCCTACCCCGCACCGCCGCCAGGCCCCTGGGCACCTCCACCACCGCGGTCTGCTCCCCACCCCCACCCCCACCTCCCATCCCCTCCCCCTCTCCCCCGCCGCCACCACCTCCCCGCTCTGCTGCCGCCCCTCGGCACCTCCGCCGCCGCCATCATGTGGCATCCGCTCCGCTCTCCTCTGCCGCCCCGCCGCCTACCCCGCACCGCCGCCAGGCCCCTGGGCACCTCCACCACCGCGGTCTTCTCCCCACCCCCACCCCCACCTCCCATCCCCTCCCCCTCTCCCCCGCCGCCACCACCTCCCCGCTCTGCTGCCGCCCCTCGGCACCTCCGCCGCCGCCATCATGTGGCATCCGCTCCGCTCTCCTCTGCCGCCCCGCCGCCTACCCCGCACCGCCGCCAGGCCCCTGGGCACCTCCACCACCGCGGTCTGCTCCCCACCCCCACCCCCACCTCCCATCCCCTCCCCCTCTCCCCCGCCGCCACCACCTCCCCGCTCTGCTGCCGCCCCTCGGCACCTCCGCCGCCGCCATCATGTGGCATCCGCTCCGCTCTCCTCTGCCGCCCCGCCGCCTACCCCGCACCGCCGCCAGGCCCCTGGGCACCTCCACCACCGCGGTCTGCTCCCCACCCCCACCCCCACCTCCCATCCCCTCCCCCTCTCCCCCGCCGCCACCACCTCCCCGCTCTGCTGCCGCCCCTCGGCACCTCCGCCGCCGCCATCATGTGGCATCCGCTCTCCTCTGCCGCCCCGCCGCCTACCCCGCACCGCCGCCAGGCCCCTGGGCACCTCCACCACCGCGGTCTGCTCCCCACCCCCTCCCCCACCCCCACCTCCCATCCCCTTCCCCTCTCCCCCACCGCCACCACCTCCCCGCTCTGCTGCCGCCCCTCGGCACCTCCGCCGCCGCCATCATGTGGCATCCGCTCCGCTCTCCTCTGCCGCCCCGCCGCCTACCCCGCACCGCCGCCAGGCCCCTGGGCACCTCCACCACCGCGGTCTGCTCCCCACCCCCTCCCCCACCCCCACCTCCCATCCCCTCCCCCTCTCCCCCGCCGCCACCACCTCCCCGCTCTGCTGCCGCCCCTCGGCACCTCCGCCGCCGCCATCATGTGGCATCCGCTCCGCTCTCCTCTGCCGCCCCGCCGCCTACCCCGCACCGCCGCCAGGCCCCTGGGCACCTCCACCACCGCGGTCTGCTCCCCACCCCCTCCCCCACCCCACCTCCCATCCCCTCCCCCTCTCCCCCGCCGCCACCACCTCCCCGCTCTGCTGCCGCCCCTCGGCACCTCCGCCGCCGCCATCATGTGGCATCCGCACCGCTCTCCTCTGCCGCCCCGCCGCCTACCCCGCACCGCCGCCAGGCCCCTGGGCACCTCCACCACCGCGGTCTGCTCCCCACCCCCTCCCCCACCCCCACCTCCCATCCCCTCCCCCTCTCCCCCGCCGCCACCGGCAACCCCAAGGCCTCGGCACCGCCGCCGCCGCCATCATGTGGCATCCGCTCCGCTCTCCTCTGCCGCCCCGCCGCCTACCCCGCACCGCCGCCAGGCCCCTGGGCACCTCCACCACCGCGGTCTTCTCCCCACCCCCACCCCCACCTCCCATCCCCTCCCCCTCTCCCCCGCCGCCACCGGCAACCCCAAGTCCTCGGCACCTCCGCCGCCGCCATCATGTGGCATCCGCTGCGCTCTCCTCTGCCGCCCCGCCGCCTACCCCGCACCGCCGCCAGGCCCCTGGGCACCTCCACCACCGCGGTCTTCTCCCCTTCCCCTCCCCCACCCCCACCTCCCATCCCCTCCCCCTCTCCCCCGCCGCCACCACCTCCCCGCTCTGCTGCCGCCCCTCGGCACCTCCGCCGCCGCCATCATGTGGCATTCGCTCCGCTCTCCTCTGCCGCCCCGCCGCCTACCCCGCACCGCCGCCAGGCCCCTGGGCACCTCCACCACCGCGGTCTTCTCCCCTTCCCCTCCCCCACCCCCACCTCCCATCCCCTCCCCCTCTCCCCCGCCGCCACCACCTCCCCGCTCTGCTGCCGCCCCTCGGCACCTCCGCTGCCGCCATCGTGTGGCATTCGCTCCGCTCTCCTCTGCCGCCCCCCCCCCCTGCGCGCAGTTCCCGCTGTACCGATCTGCATGGCCTGACCCTCTGCGGCAGCCCGGTCTTACTTGCACGGAATGAACTGCTATGTGTTACATTGATGGATCCTGTTCTTTGTTCTTTGTTACCCATTGCGAATTCATCCAAAGCAGCCGCGTACAGGTGTCTGTCGACACCTTGATTGACCTCACACACAAATGAGTGTTCTGGGTGTCTGTTGCACGCATGGAGGTGGGGGTGGGCGATGCATTCATTGACACTTCTATAACACACATGGCATTTGCAACCGCAACACTTGTCCACCACCACAGCAACACCACCTCACTCCTCAGTGCCCTCCACATTGCACCGCCCCTTAATCTCGTCTACCTCCGGCTCGTAGTGCGTGTGCTCTCCTCCACCCGTGTGCCCCAGCTTATTTGCCGTCGGGGTGCCCCACTTGAGGTGGTGGACGTTGACGCACGCGGGCTGGTCGCACACGTGCATGCAAGCATCGCACCCAATACCCGGTGGTGGCCCCTGGCATGCGAGCAGCACAAATCGCGCGAGCTCCATGGGCTGGTGCTTGCCGGACACGGCGATCTTTGGCCGTTTGCAAGGTGCAGCGACCGACGTGACCTTCGCCCCCAAGTGCGACAAGTCCACCGGCCCCACGACATGCGCCCCTGCCTTGCTGTACTTGCTGCACCCATGCTCGCCGGCTGGGTGGCGGTGCAGGTCGCCTGCATGGGACGACGCCTGCTGCGGGCTCAGGAAGATGCATGGCGAGCCCAGCGGCAGGTGCGGGTTCTCCTCCGCCGGCATGTAGATGATGGGGAAGAGCAAGCACATCGCCTGCTCTATGAAAGCCTCGCCCATCTGATCGGCCTGCAGCGCCTCCGACAGTCCTAACTCACTGCCCAGGCTGCGGCGGCACTGTGTCCACGCGTCACACATGCTGCGCGGCACCACCCTGAACTTCTCCGGCAGGCAGCCGCCCGCAGTGGCCAGGCCGACCATGTAGGCAAGCGCCAGGCTTCTTCCGCTACCGCCCGAACAACCACTGCCTCCTCCTGCCCCACCGCCACTGCCACTGGCGCCGCCGCTGATGATGCCGTCGCCGCCGCCGCCGCTGCCGCTGCTGCTGCTGCTGCTGCTGCTGCGGCTGCGGCTGCTGCTGCTGACTGCAGCTGCAGCTAGCCCCGCAAAGTTGCTGTATCCGCACAGCACCTCGGCCAGCAGCCCGCTTGTTGCTGAGGCAGCCCCGCCCGCCGCCAGAGACTTCTTGGTGACAGAGGCGCGGCGCGGCCCTGCGGCCGTACTGGCACCAGCCGCCGCCATGACCGTTGCTGGAGTTGAACCCTCGTCCGGGCAGCTGCCAGCAGCGGTGCCGCGACTTGCTGCCCTTGCCGCCACACGGGCCGACGTACGGCTTGGAATGGCTGTGGACGCTGATGCCGCTGCCGTACCGCTACCCCCGCCCGACTTCTTCTTGAGCAGCGGCTCCATGGTGGACGCCGCAGCTTGGCAGTCAGGCGGCCGCTTTCCGAGCAGTCGCCCCAGGTGAATGTGGTACCCGTATCGCTGGATGCGCTGGGGGTCCTCCTGCTCCTCCTGCTCCCCCGGCTCCATCTGGCCCCCCTGCTCGCCCTGCTTCTGCCGCTGCTTCTGCCTCCGCTTTGGCTTTGGCCGGGCACCCAGGTCTTCTTGCGACCAGAGTATGCCCGGGTGGCCCCAGTGCCCACGAGTAGCCAGATGTCCATCACGGGGACGGCCCCTTGCTGCCCTGGGAGGGGAGACTAGATCCACTGATCCGAAGGGTGCTGACCCGAACCTGATGCCGTGATCTGTGCCTGGCGCTGGCGTAGAGCAGTACGGCTGGCCAACTTCCAGGTCCAGCCGTGCAGGCGACTGAGGGGGCTGGGTGGCTGGCTGGGTTGGCAGCTGGCTCAGCAACAGGCCAGCGTCCTGATGCTGGCTGCCCCCAAACGGGGTCCCACAGCAGTCCATGACAGAAGTGGTGGGGCTTGCGACAGCACAGGCCTCCGGGCGCGACAGGCCTGCATGGATCCAGCGGGGAGGAGGAATGAGTGCAGCAGCTGGCGGGGAGGCGGAGGAGGGAGGAGAGGAGGCGGGGCAGGAGGGAGGCGCGGCGCCGCCGCCGCAGCCCTCAACCCAGCGCAGCGCGGCCGCACACCAAACCACACCACACCACACCACCGACCACACACCCGCTCCCTCCCGCCACCCTCGCACCCTGCATGCCGCGCCGCCGCTCACGCTCCTGCCCGCCCCTGACAGCACACACGCCCCTGCACCCCCAACACACGCACACACGCCCCGCCCGCCCACCTGCACACCCCACCCATGCACGCCCACGCCCGCCGCACATACACCCACACCCGCCCAGCCTCGGCGCCGCGGCTCGCTCACCTGCCCAGCCCGCAGTCCGCTCCAGTCAGTGGCAGGCCGCTACCGCCGCCGCCGCCGCCGCGAGGCCGTCAGCGCTGGTGCAGCAGCCGCAGCGTGTTGGCCGGGGCTGGGATGCGCAGGGCGGAGCGCTCCGGGGCCGCCCCTGATATGCTAGGGCGTCAGCGGCTCCAGCAGCTGGAAAGGAAGCCGCAGCGGCGCGAGGGTGAAAGCAAACACGCAGGTTTCACTCTCCACGCAACTCCCTCCTAAAAAATCGAAAAAGGCCCGCGCGGGGCTCCAGGCGCCTCGGCTGGGGCTGGGCGGCTGTCTGCAGGCGTGTGGAATAGCTACTCGAAGCGTGGTGTGGTCGGCGCGGCGGATGGGCGCGGGGCCAGGGCGCTGCCGCCCGAAAACCTGGTCGCGGGGGGGGATGGAGCCATGCCGATGGGCGCGCCGATCTGCTGCCCGGCCTGGGCCGGCTGAGGCCTGCATTACTCGCGCTGTTGCGCTGTATCTGTAGAACGAGCATGTATTGTCCTGCAGATGTTGCGAGTAGCAGCGAAACAGTGCGCGCCCAAGAGTTTCCCAAATGTGGACTACCCCCGCCCGCCGCGCGCGCGCCGGGTCGTGCTCCCCCCTCCCTTGCTTGCACCACGGGTCGCGACCGCCCCTTGCCTCCTCTTCTCCCTCTGCCTGCCTTCGTGCTGCGCCCCAGCGCCCCCCACCTCCCCTTCCCTTTTTTGCAGGGTGGTGGTGACCCCCTCCCCGACCCTTTTGTTTCGCTGTGGCCGGCTAGGCCGATGGCGCGATGAGCTCCCGGGTGTGTGACAGTGGGTGGGTGGGACAGTGCGTGCGTGCGTGCGTGGTGGGTTGGAATGACGGCCCATAGTCGATCCTGCACACACGAGCGCACACTCGTACCGAACTCCATCACCATCATCAGGTGCACGCCTTTTGCTGGCTTCCTGTGCCTGTCACTCCCCACCACTCTTTATCTACCCACCGCTCAAGGCGCGCACGCCTGCACACCTGCACGCGCGCTCCCTGCCTCAGGATCCATCAGGGCCCGCCGCCGCACACGCCAAAATTGCGAGGTCTCCCGGATCACGCACATGCATGCATACATATATATATATACTCATACGAAGTAATCGCTCAAGCCCAAGCCCCGCAAGACAGAGATAGGGGAGCCCCTGCCTGCCTGCCTGCCTGCCTGCCTGCCTGCCTGCCTGCCCACACACACTTCTTGCCACACACGCCTTCCTGCTGACACTGTCAGTCGCGCACACCAACACACACACACACACACACACACACACACACACACACACACACACACACACACACACACACACACACACACACACACACACACACACACTGGTGTAGTGCATATGAGAATACGCATGCACATGCACCGCCTGCTTGTCCTTGGCCGTCTGCTGCTGCCTGCCACGGGGGCGGAGCGACCCATCACGCCTGCCGCCCGCCTACCTACATGAATGAGAAGAAATGCTCCGTGCGTCCGTGCTCGGTTTTGCGCATGCACAGTACTTACTAGGTGCGGCCCGCGCGCCCCCACTGCATGCCCCGTCATCACCGTCTCTCCAACGCCACACGCCACACGCCCACGGCCCCCCGGCCCCCCGGCCCCCCGGCCCCGCCTGTTCGCCTAGGCGTTCTGCACCAGGCGCAGGTTGCGCAGCTCGCAGTTGGTGTGGTCGCCGTCCGCGTACCCAATGCGCCAGCGCGCCTCGTGCCCCTTGCCGTTGCCGGACTTGTACGCCTGCTTCAAGCCCAGCATCTCCATCACCTGCTGCGGGCTGTACTTGCCCACCGCGCCCGGCAGCTGCGCCGCGAACGTGACGGCCACGAGGCGCGCCAGCGGCACCTTGCGGCGCCAGCTGCCCGCGTTCAGGTCGACGCTGATGTAGTCGCCTACATGCGCGTTGTGCGCCTTGCTGGCGAGCACCTTGCCGTCGGAGACGCGGCGCACCTTGGCCAGCGGGCTGACCTCAAATTCGGGCAGAGCGAAGACAGGAATGAACTGCGTAGGGGAGGGAGCGAGGCAGGCGGGGGGGGGGGGGAGGGGAGGGTCGGGTGGGTCAAGCAGTGGTGGCATACTGCGGAGGGAGTGTGTGGGGTGGGTGCCGTCCCGAGGCTGGCTGGCGAGTGTGTCCGGGCGCAGCGCGCAAGAAGGGCAGCAAGGGCGCGAATTGCGGGCAGGACGGCGGGCTGCGGCGCACCTTATCGCACACCCGCTTCGCCCACGCCTGGCCGGCGGGCGGGCGGGCCTCCGCGGGCACGGGCGCTGGCTTGGCTTTCCGTGTCGCGTAGGTGTGGGTCGCCGCCGCCGCCGCCGCCGCCGCCTGGGCAGCCGCCGCCTCCGTCTCGTAGTCGTGGTACTCGTTGGCGGCGTCCAGCTCCATGCTCTCCGCCACGCCGCCGCCGCTGCACCCGCCGGGCGCCTGCAGGTGTGAGCACGAGGCGACAGGGTGGTGAGGATGGGGGGCGGATGGGTGTGTGGCGGGCGGATACCTGAGGCTGGCGGCGCACGCGCTCGCATGGGCCCTGCCTGAGCGGGTCCCCCCTCAACCGACACAGGGCCTCTGCACTGCACGGTCTTTCACGCCTGCCCTGCCCTGCCCTGCCCTGCCCGCGCACCCCGGCGTCTCTGCTGCCAACCCAGCGCCTCGCGTCCGCACCGGAGACTCCCTCACCTGCACACACGGCTGGCGGGTGAAGATGTACGCGGTCATGGCCTGGCTGCTCGCCTCCATGCACACCGGCAGCGCCTGCACCAGCTCCAGCTTGCCGAAGCACAGGTCGTCCTCCAGCTTCGCCTGGGCACGCTCAGGGCCGGTCTGCCGCTCGGTATCCTTGACGGCCGGCTGGATAATCACGATGGCCTGCGGTAGGCAAGGCGGGCGCGCAGGGAGTGTGGTGGCATGCACCGCTTGGGGGAGGTGATGGGAGGCGGGAGGGGCTGGCGCACAGACTTTGCTGGGCACACACGACAAGCCCACAACCCCACAAACAGCGTGTGTGGGGGCATCAAGTCCGGGCCCACCCACCTTCAGCGTGAGGGAGCCGCGCACCAGCCTGCCCAGGGCCGCCTTGTCCACCGGGCTCCAGCTTTCCCAGAAGGTCCACAGGTGCGTGGCGCCGCGCAGGTCGCTGGCCATCTGCGAGCGAGGTGCGTGGGCGGCGCGCGCATGCACATCGTCAAGCATACGTCAGTCACCCCCTATGCACTTGCGGCGTTACCCACCAGCGCGCACCGGGCGCCCCTCCTCCACCGAGCATCTGCTGGCCATGCCTCCCTCCTTGAACCCCCGCCGCAGCGCGCGCCCCTTGCGGCCGCTCACCTGGTCAGCGGCGCCCTCAATCAGCTCCGGGCGCTGCATCAGCGGGTCCAGAGCCGGCTTCAGCTCCGGGTTATTGAAGACCGCGGTCACCAGATCCTTGGCCTTGGCGTTCTTCACGTAATCAATCTCAAAGCCCAGGCATCGGTACACGCCGACCGCAATCATGGCATGGAGGCCGGGCCTGCAACGAGGAAGGGGCGGGAGGTGGGGGCAGCGGCGGTGGGCGACCGGTGGTGGTGGTGGTGGTGGTGTTGTGGTGGGAGCGGTCAAGTGGGTCAGCAGGAGCCATTGCAATTGCGGTGGTTCTCAAGGGGAAAAGGCCGGCAACACGTGTCGCCACCACCACTCCCGCCGCGCGCGGGACTCCCGAACCAAGTACTCAAGCTAAAACCCCGGCTGTCGACTCACTTGAACAGCCCGTGCCCGGCGTCCAGGAACACGGAGTGCTTGCAGAAGCCGGTGTCCTTGACCAGCGTGAGCATGATGTCCTCGATGCTGCGCTGGGAGACGCAGCCGTACACGCCCACCGTTCCTGCGCCGCCGCCGACTCTGCGCTGTGGAATGGGGCAGGAAACCGAAGGGTGGGAATGCAGGGGAGGTGTCGGTGTGCGAAGAGGGGCAAAGGAACCCCGCTGTCGCTGTGCGGCCGCTGCCTGACCCACATGCGGCGCCGCAGGTGCCCCAGCACTCTGCCGGCCTCGCAGCCCCAACCCACATGCGTCGTACAGAGTCGCTCCAACCCACTTCCCACATGACCACGTATAGGTAATGCTAGGCTGTGTGCGGCTCGGCGGGGTTGGCTTCTGGTCCCGGGGCTGGTAGGAGTCTGCGCGACATGTGTTGGGGGATGTGTCCCCCAGCCAGACAGACCGCCACACGGTTGACCGGCACCCTCCCGCGCGGCGCCTGCTCACCTCAAAGTTCCTTGACAAACGATGGAACGCGTCCACATACGGCTTCCGGGCCGCGATCTCCGCCTCGGAAGTGCCCTTGACGCGGGGCGCCATCGGTGTCCCGCACCGGTGCGCGCGAGCGACGGGCGGACGGCGACGACGGCGCAGGAGCCGGTACAGCAGCCGCACCAGCCACGTACGTTGAGGTTGGGCGTGGGAGCTCTATGAGCCGACGACGGTGCCCGACCATGCACGACTGCAAAGTCGAAAGGCGATATCGCGTAAAACGCCCGCGCGCAGAACGAAAGCCAAATACTTGAATATATAAATATGCCACGACCCTGTGTGACAGGGTTTTATAGAAAGGGGATCGACGGGGGCGTCAGAACCAGGACTGAAGAACAAACGTCGCAGAGGGACCAATCCGGGCACACGAGGCCCAACCCCTAAACCCGCGGGGTTTTAAGGATAGACTCTATCAAATCATTTCAGCGCGGCCAGCTGTCTGGCCCCTTCACCAAAGAGGATTCCCGGCAAGCATTTTTTCCCCTTTCTGGTGCGCACCTGAAGCGGCTCGTCAGCCCAGCTGCAGACTCGCTAAAACCCCTGAATGCGCCAGTAGGCCGCCAGCTAGCGTCACGGCCCTCGCCTGCGCTTTCTGTTCTTGCGGGCATCCTGGCTCGCCGCGGCGCCAGTCTCTTGCCCGCTCAGCTTGGCTCCTTGAGCTCTTATTATTAATAAGCATGGTCCTGTCAGTATTAAGACACGCCTGCCACGAGCGTTTGGGGAGGACAGCAAGGAGAATGGTTTGTGTCTTGCGAGGTCTGGACAAATGCCTTGGCGCGTGCAAGATTTTTTACTTGTGGATTAATAGCACAAGAATGCTAGACAGACGCGAGCCCAAGGTGCCCTGCACGGTTAGTCGCGGCCCCGGCCGGCCCATCCGGAGCTCGGGCGTGTCGGCGACACGCTTGTGCCCGGGTGACTAAAACCCCCAGTGCCCGCTCTTCTCCCAATGCCCACTTCACGCCGTGCCCATACTAAACCCTGACACATCTGCGCACCAACCTGACGCTCAGGCATACGGCAGCCTGATGACTGTCAATGCGCCAGCAGGAGGTGCGCCCCGAGTGCCCTCATGCTGCTTTCACCTGCGGCGTCGTGAGAATGCCTCGTTAGGGTAGCAAATTGTTGGGGCGTAGGGTTACAGAATTGCAGTTCTGGCAAACCCTATCAGTGCTCCTAGGGTTAT
This sequence comes from Chlamydomonas schloesseri, assembly GCA_016834595.1. Classification (NCBI taxonomy): domain Eukaryota; kingdom Viridiplantae; phylum Chlorophyta; class Chlorophyceae; order Chlamydomonadales; family Chlamydomonadaceae; genus Chlamydomonas; species Chlamydomonas schloesseri. The sequence continues at coordinate 31,229 of JAEHOD010000187.1, read as the reverse complement.
GAGGGGTTTTGGGGTTTTAAGTTTAGTCTACGTGACTAGACGACACCCCTTTGCCGCCGGCACGCAGCGTGTGTTACTGCCGGCACCATCCCGTTTAGTTCTTCCTTACCTCACGGCTAATGGTTCCGCCGAGCCGCCCAGGTTGCATAAGCGACGCTCCTGATCTTGATCGTATAGGGTTGACATGTTTAATTTGGGCGTTTCAGCTGAATCCATAGGAATTGTGGGCCGGGGCAAAGGGTAAGTGTCAGCATCGGTGCACACCGCCGACCACACACCCGCTCCCTCCCGCCACCCTCGCACCCTGCATGCCGCGCCGCCGCTCACGCTCCTGCCCGCCCCTGACAGCACACACGCCCCTGCACCCCCAACACACGCACACACGCCCCGCCCGCCCACCTGCACACCCCACCCATGCACGCCCACGCCCGCCGCACATACACCCACACCCGCCCAGCCTCGGCGCCGCGGCTCGCTCACCTGCCCAGCCCGCAGTCCGCTCCAGTCAGTGGCAGGCCGCTACCGCCGCCGCCGCCGCCGCGAGGCCGTCAGCGCTGGTGCAGCAGCCGCAGCGTGTTGGCCGGGGCTGGGATGCGCAGGGCGGAGCGCTCCGGGGCCGCCCCTGATATGCTAGGGCGTCAGCGGCTCCAGCAGCTGGAAAGGAAGCCGCAGCGGCGCGAGGGTGGTGGGGCTTGCGACAGCACAGGCCTCCGGGCGCGACAGGCCTGCATGGATCCAGCGGGGAGGAGGAATGAGTGCAGCAGCTGGCGGGGAGGCGGAGGAGGGAGGAGAGGAGGCGGGGCAGGAGGGAGGCGCGGCGCCGCCGCCGCAGCCCTCAACCCAGCGCAGCGCGGCCGCACACCAAACCACACCACACCACACCACCGACCACACACCCGCTCCCTCCCGCCACCCTCGCACCCTGCATGCCGCGCCGCCGCTCACGCTCCTGCCCGCCCCTGACAGCACACACGCCCCTGCACCCCCAACACACGCACACACGCCCCGCCCGCCCACCTGCACACCCCACCCATGCACGCCCACGCCCGCCGCACATACACCCACACCCGCCCAGCCTCGGCGCCGCGGCTCGCTCACCTGCCCAGCCCGCAGTCCGCTCCAGTCAGTGGCAGGCCGCTACCGCCGCCGCCGCCGCCGCGAGGCCGTCAGCGCTGGTGCAGCAGCCGCAGCGTGTTGGCCGGGGCTGGGATGCGCAGGGCGGAGCGCTCCGGGGCCGCCCCTGATATGCTAGGGCGTCAGCGGCTCCAGCAGCTGGAAAGGAAGCCGCAGCGGCGCGAGGGTGGTGGGGCTTGCGACAGCACAGGCCTCCGGGCGCGACAGGCCTGCATGGATCCAGCGGGGAGGAGGAATGAGTGCAGCAGCTGGCGGGGAGGCGGAGGAGGGAGGAGAGGAGGCGGGGCAGGAGGGAGGCGCGGCGCCGCCGCCGCAGCCCTCAACCCAGCGCAGCGCGGCCGCACACAGCACCGCCCACAGCCCCAGCGACGCAGAAGCCCCAGCGATGCAGACCGCAGCGAAGGCAGTGGCATGTCGGGCGCCCAATGCCACCGCGCCCCCACAGCTGGAACAGATAGTGAAGCACGGGGCGGTGCCGTGACCGATCCCGATCCTGCACGGGAATACAAATGAAAGGCAATGCGCATGATGGGCTGAATACTGACGCGGATGGGGGAGACGGGAGAGGGGAGAGGGGAGAGGGGAAATACAAGGGGGAGAGTGAGTGGGGAGATGGATGAGGGGAGAGCAGGGAGAGGGCCGATGGCACGTGAATGCATGCGTGTTTCAGGCAACAAGGCGCAAGGCTGGCCAGATGCGCTGCGCCCCAGCACCGTGAACCCAGAACCCAGAACGGCAACCCACTCCCCATCTCGCCGCCCCTCCTCTCCCCTCCTCTCCTTCCCCTCCCCTCCCCAGCTCCTCCTGCCCGCGTCATCCCCACCACGCCCATGGTCGCCGCCCCGCCCCCACCTGCTCATGCCCCTCCGGCGAGTGGCGTTCCTCCACGCCTGCTGACAGCACCGCCCACAGCCCCAGCGACGCAGAAGCCCCAGCGATGCAGACCGCAGCGAAGGCAGTGGCATGTCGGGCGCCCAATGCCGCCGCGCCCCCACAGCTGGAACAGACAGTGAAGCACGGGGCGGTGCCGTGACCGATCCCGATCCTGCACGGGAATACAAATGAAAGGCAATGCTCATGATGGGCTGAATACTGACGCGGATGGGGGAGACGGGAGAGGGGAGAGGGGAGAGGGGAAATACAAGGGGGAGAGTGAGTGGGGAGATGGGAGAGGGGAGAGCAGGGAGAGGGCAGATGGCATGTGAATGCATGCGTGTTTCAGGCAACAAGGCGCAAGGCTGGCCAGATGCGCTGCGCCCCAGCACCGTGAACCCAGAACCCAGAACGGCAACCCACTCCCCATCTCGCCGCCCCTCCTCTCCCCTCCTCTCCTTCCCCTCCCCTCCCCAGCTCCTCCTGCCCGCGTCATCCCCACCACGCCCATGGTCGCCGCCCCGCCCCCACCTGCTCATGCCCCTCCGGCGAGTGGCGTTCCTCCACGCCTGCTGACAGCACCGCCCACAGCCCCAGCGACGCAGAAGCCCCAGCGATGCAGACCGCAGCGAAGGCAGTGGCATGTCGGGCGCCCAATGCCGCCGCGCCCCCACAGCTGGAACAGACAGTGAAGCACGGGGCGGTGCCGTGACCGATCCCGATCCTGCACGGGAATACAAATGAAAGGCAATGCTCATGATGGGCTGAATACTGACGCGGATGGGGGAGACGGGAGAGGGGAGACGGGAGAGGGGAAATACAAGGGGGAGAGTGAGTGGGGAGATGGGAGAGGGGAGAGCAGGGAGAGGGCAGATGGCATGTGAATGCATGCGTGTTTCACGCGGCAAGGCGCAAGGCTGGCCAGATGCGCTGCGCCCCAGCACCGTGAACCCAGTCAGAACGGCAACCCACTCCCCATCTCGCCGCCCCTCCTCTCCCCTCCTCTCCTTCCCCTCCCCTCCCCAGCTCCTCCTGCCCGCGTCATCCCCACCACGCCCATGGTCGCCGCCCCGCCCCCACCTGCTCATGCCCCTCCGGCGAGTGGCGTTCCTCCACGCCTGCTGACAGCACCGCCCACAGCCCCAGCGACGCAGAAGCCCCAGCGATGCAGACCGCAGCGAAGGCAGTGGCATGTCGGGCGCCCAATGCCGCCGCGCCCCCACAGCTGGAACAGACAGTGAAGCACGGGGCGGTGCCGTGACCGATCCCGATCCTGCACGGGAATACAAATGAAAGGCAATGCTCATGATGGGCTGAATACTGACGCGGATGGGGGAGACGGGAGAGGGGAGACGGGAGAGGGGAAATACAAGGGGGAGAGTGAGTGGGGAGATGGGAGAGGGGAGAGCAGGGAGAGGGCCGATGGCACGTGAATGCATGCGTGTTTCAGGCAACAAGGCGTAAGGCTGGCCAGATGCGCTGCGCCCCAGCACCGTGAACCCAGAACCCAGAACGGCAACCCACTCCCCATCTCGCCGCCCCTCCTCTCCCCTCCTCTCCTTCCCCTCCCCTCCCCAGCTCCTCCTGCCCGCGTCATCCCCACCACGCCCATGGTCGCCGCCCCGCCCCCACCTGCTCATGCCCCTCCGGCGAGTGGCGTTCCTCCACGCCTGCTGACAGCACCGCCCACAGCCCCAGCGACGCAGAAGCCCCAGCGATGCAGACCGCAGCGAAGGCAGTGGCATGTCGGGCGCCCAATGCCACCGCGCCCCCACAGCTGGAACAGACAGTGAAGCACGGGGCGGTGCCGTGACCGGCCGATCCTCCTGAACGGGAATACAAATGAAAGGCAATGCTCATGATGGGCTGAATACTGACGCGGATGGGGGAGACGGGAGAGGGGAGAGGGGAGAGGGGAAATACAAGGGGGAGAGTGAGTGGGGAGATGGGAGAGGGGAGAGCATGGAGAGGGCAGATGGCATGTGAATGCATGCGTGTTTCACGCGGCAAGGCGCAAGGCTGGCCAGATGCGCTGCGCCCCAGCACCGTGAACCCAGTCAGAACGGCAACCCACTCCCCTTCTCGCCGCCTCTCCCCTCCCGTCCCCTCCCCAGCTCCTCCTGCCCGCGTCATCCCCACCACGCCCATGGTCGCCGCCCCGCCCCCACCTGCTCATGCCCCTCCGGCGAGTGGCGTTCCTCCACGCCTGCTGACAGCACCGCCCACAGCCCCAGCGACGCAGAAGCCCCAGCGATGCAGACCGCAGCGAAGGCAGTGGCATGTCGGGCGCCCAATGCCGCCGCGCCCCCACAGCTGGAACAGATAGTGAAGCATGGGGCGGTGCCGTGACCGGCCGATCCTGCTGCACGGGAATACAAATTAAAGGCAATGCTCATGATGGGCTGAATACTGACGCGGATGGGGGAGACGGGAGAGGGGAAATACAGGGGGGAGAGTGGGTGGGGAGATGGGAGAGGGGAGAGCAGGGAGAGGGCCGATGGCACGTGAATGCATGCGTGTTTCAGGCAACAAGGCGCAAGGCTGGCCAGATGCGCTGCGCCCCAGCACCGTGAACCCAGAACCCAGAACGGCAACCCACTCCCCATCTCGCCGCCCCTCCTCTCCCCTCACCTCCCTTCCCCAGCTCCTCCTGCCCGCGTCATCCCCACCACGCCCATGGTCGCCGCCCCGCCCCCACCTGCTCATGCCCCTCCGGCGAGTGGCGTTCCTCCACGCCTGCTGACAGCATCGCCCACAGCCCCAGCGACGCAGACCGCAGCGCCAGCAGGGGTCAGGCGACCAATGCCACTACGTCCTCACATTCGGAACAGACCATGAAGCGCAGGGCAGGGCCGTGGCTGGTCACACCCCCGGCTGCAGCATTAGGCGCCCAAGGCCCCACGGGCAGCCGGCCCGCGCATGCCCGGCACCGGCGCGCCAAGGCCAGTCGGCCGCCGGTCTGTCCGTCCGTCCGCATGCAGTGGCTCTGCACGCCAGGTCCGCGCCGCGCCTGAGTCCTGGAATAGGATGGCTGAGCCATGAATGTCAAATTTGCTACAAGGCCCGCTCGTGATGGCCCGCGTGCTTCAGCTGAGAAGCGCATTGTATATACTGAAGTGTTATGTTGAGATGTTTTTGTTATTCCCTTTAGGAGGGCCTTGATAACCCTTCCGATGATCCGATTAGCGACCGGCGTTGGCCCGGGCCAGGCAGCCCCGCAAAGTTCCGGGCGCATGCAAATTTCGCTGATGATATGGTGGACTAGAGCTTTGAGAAAACAGGCGCATACAGGGAATCGAGGAACTGACAAGATTGACACTCGTGAACCGGGCCCTCAGTCCCCCCTCAAGACGCATTCGTGTTGGACGTCCAAACCCCTCCTCACACCGCCAAAATGCACTTCCATCCCTCTGGCATGGGGTTACGGCCATAGGCAAGAGCGCAGGCCCGGGCGCTGACGTTTACATATCGCGGGTAGGGCAAGAGCGTGTTTTGGGCGCAGGTGGGGTGCGGCACCATGCCTGAGCAGCACGCCTGACCTCACAGCGACCCCACCCGACGGAATCACGCCGCCAAAATGCACTCCCATCCCTCTGGCATGGGTTTATGGCCATAGGCAAGAGCGCAGGCCCGGGCGCTGACGTTTGCATACCGACAACGTTTGCCTGGGAGGCAGCTCTTCTGGTACGGGTGATCAGCACACAAGGGCACTCACTGCGGGCCATGCTCTACCAGACCACCTCTCTGCTTCACCGTCACCTACTCGCCTACTATTTCCAGCAACGCAAGTGTAACCCAGTCCTTAGGCCAGCCAGGTGTCCTAGCTGTGCCACCCATCGACTTTCTGGCACGAGTGCACTCCTTCCTTCATGCCGCCCCTCCCACGCCACCGCCAGCAACGCACACCGACTCGGACGCCCGGCATAGTGCGCTCAGGTCCACATTCAAGCGGCGACCAGAGATCTACTCATTAGCTGCATCAGTACAGTCCTGCCATGGTGGCCGAACCGGCAACGCAGCCAGGTTGCAACACCCAAGGCAGCAGTCGACGTGCTGGCGCTGCTGCTGGCGCCGCCGCCGCCCGAAGGTACGGCCGCTGCTGCTGCTACAGCTGTTAGCGCCGGGGCCGTTGAGGCTGCTACTGGTGGTGCCGCCGCTGCCCGAAAGGCGCACCGGCGAGGTTGGATGATCACCGCTGTCACTGCCATTGGCGGCAGCACCGCTGCTGCCCAAAAGTGCGGCGGGGCCGCCGTCAGCTGCCGGCGGCGGCATGGCGGGTGCCGCCATGACGACAGGTAGCATAGACACAGACAGCAGGTCCTGACCGCTGCGCAGGCAGCCGCTAAAGGAGCGGCCCGCCAGCACTACGGTCGCTGTCTCCCCCTTTGCGCCGCTGGACATCAGCCGGCGCACCGACAGCAGGGAGAGGTGGGCGTCTGCACGCCCATCACGTTCACGTGCTGCTGCTCAGAGAGCACCCGGAGAGTACCCCATCCCATGACCGAGCTGCTGCGGCCATCACTCCAAAGCACATGACTCACTCTCGAGCGCGGTACGAAAACATTAGGCAGGTAACGCAGCGGCGTAATGTGCGCGAGGGTGCCGGAGTCGATCACCGGCGCGGTGAAGGCGGCGGCGCTCATGGAGCTGCCGCCGGCACTTTCGGGCGCTGCATAGTCGCCTCTGCTGCCTGCGTTTAGGGACAGCACGCTGCGTCTGCTCACACCGCAAACGACAGGAGCGCGGCCGCCGGGGCCCGCAGGCACGGGACTGCCACGGCAGCAGCTGAAGACTCCTGCTCCAGCTACTACTGCTGCTGCTGTTGCCACCGCAGGTGGTGTCCCACGCGGTGGGTGCTAGACAGCGGACTGCTGCCAGTGCCCGGGGGAGGCGCGGCGCTGCCGCTGTGGCTAGTGCTACTGCTGCCTCCTCAATAACGGAGACGCTGGGCATGCCGCCATCGGCCATGCCGTAGCTGTCATTTGAACTGGATCTTATACTACTCCAAAATGCCACGGGGACGGTCACGCTGTTACCGTCGCCGTCTGGCAGGCGCTGCTGCTGCCATCGCCGTCTGGCAGGCGCTGCTGTGAAGTCTGTGGTGGCGCATGCGCTCATGCCGCACACACTGCCCCCCGCCGCCACAGACGTAGCAGCAGTTGCTGCCGATCTGTGTTGAAGGCACAAGGCAAAGTCGCTGCCAACGCATGAAGGACGCCGGCGGCACAGTAGCGGAAATGCTGGTCGGCGCCAGCGTTATACTGGGCGCAGGCTGTCCTGTCACCTCAAAGTACCGCGCACCAGTGACTCAGCACTCGCGCAGCAAGTAGCCTGACAACGGCTACCATCAGTGTCACCTGTCGGTGCGTTAATAAACTGCTGCGCCTGCCGCCGCTGCCCATCAATGGGCGCGGCAGCCTCACCAAGGCTTGCCAGTGCTGCCGCTACCCGCTGCCGCTACTGGCAAGCACACAGGTTCAGGCGGGGTATTGCCTCAACCAGCCAACCTCAGAGCGGGCTGCGGAATCCCACGTCTGGGAGACATGCACACAGCCCATGCGCTGCAACTCACACTCAGAGATGGAGGGAGGCTGCACAACGCAGTGTCGCACGCTCCTGCTGCGTGTGCGGGAGAGCAACGGACCAAGAGGTCCGTGAGCCGCCGTCACTCCGGACGCCGGCTGCTGCCGCTGATACCAGCGCGCCGTTGCTGCTACTGCTGCTGGCCACGCGCAACCGTGCAATAGCTGGAATGCTGCAATCACTGCTACTGACGTGGTCTCCCAGCCCACGCCAGCGCTGCGCACGCCGCCGCCGGCCGTGCCGTGACTACCTGCGTCTGCCAGGGCCCCTGACCCGGTGAAGACGCAGGCGCGCTGGCATCACCGCTAGTGTCCAACTAGTGGCGGATGCACACATGCGCAGCACCTACTTGGAGTGCAGCGGGACATGAGGAAGTCCGCGGCGCGCTGCTGAGGCGAATGTCGCCCAGCACGCCACTGCAGCCGCTGGAGCCCGCAGGCCCGGCGCGCTGCTTGCTGCTTCTACTACTGCAACGGCGACTGCAGAGTAGGAGGGGGGGTTGATAGATAGTATGCAGCCGCCAAGGCCATACGGCCCCAGCCGCTGCAACACACACCACAGGCGGTGGTGGTACTGTTTGCTGCCACTGATGCTGCCATTGCTGGCATCACGGTTGCAGGCAACCTAACGCTAAGCTAACGCTTATGTCTCCAGCCCGCGGGTTTGCTGTAGCTATGTGGCCGCCGGCGTCACATCAGGCACCGGCAATGCACGCGCCAAGGCCCAGCGCTGACAAACCGCCGTCAGCCCGACCAGACCCACAAGGTGCAATCAGCACTGCCACCTGATCCCGCTGCCACCGCTGCCCACGCAATGCGGCGACCCCAAAACTCGCACGCCGCCAGCTGAGCCCCAGAGCTGGGCTGCAACCGCAAAGGGATACGCACCCCCGCAGCCCCGTGGAGCCATCCCGTCACGGGCTGACAGGCGACACTTCGCCTCAGGTGGTCACACCCTCAGCAGGTCCGTCTCTCAGCTAGTTTGGGCCGTAACCCTTCGTGGGTGACTGCACACACCGCGCACCCCAATTAACCAACACAGTCCCCCTCTTTCCCCAGCCCTCTTTCCTTCCCAGGCGCCCCTCTCACCCCACCTCACCCTCTGTCCCAAACCCCTCTTTCCCCATCCCCAATCTCTCTCCTATTGACATATCTACAGATCTCCCCCATACCTTTAGCTCCGTGATCTCCCGCAGCCCCATTCTATTCACGGGTTTTATTACTCCCCCCCTGCCTGGACCCCCTCTTCCCAGTCTGCCTCTCTCCAGGCCAGGGGTGCTCCAGGCCCCCCCTCTCCCCTTACCCCAACCTACTTACTATCCAGCCCCTTCTCCGCCCAGCTTCTTGTATTCCCCAGCCTCACCATCTCCCTAGTGTCTTCTTCCTCGCTCCCGTGGGCTGGTAACCACAACCCCCCCCCCCCCCTTACTGTTGACCCACTCTTCCCAGCCTTGTTATCTTCAAGCCTACCAAACCCAGGCTTCCCTCTCTTGTGCCCTCTCTCCCCAGGATGCCTCTCTCCCCAGCCTTCCCTTCCATGCCTCCCTTAGGCTTTGCAGAAGCCCTCTCTAGCCCCCAAACCTCCTTCACAGTCCTAATCCTCCCCGTGCCTGTGCAGCCAACCCACCTAGGGTGGCAAGGTGTCTGAAGCGAGGACGGGCTCTGGGCTACTCCAGGGGCCGGCCGAGCAGAGCATGAGCGTGATTGTTAAGGCAAATATATTGCAGCATGAGCGGAACAAGACCAAGGAAGACGCGCGAGGGGGTGTTCACAAATGCGACGACAGACTGGCCAAAGGCCAGCAATGAATTGAAGAGGTCTGCTCTAGCGTGCATGTGTGCTTTATAAGCAACTAATGAAGCAATAGAAGTTCTGCGGGCTTTTCTTTTCTCAGGCTGGTCATCGCGACTTTGACAGGTCCACGCGCGAATCCCCCCGTCGCGACCCCTGCGACTTCAAGCACCAACCAAGAATCATCTTCAAACTGAGTAGCTATTCTTATACGGCTCCCGTTTTGTATGATACACTTCACCAAACAGCGAAACGACGAGGAGGCTGCAAAAACAAATCTTGCCCGAACCGCCAGGGCGCTAGGAGTGTAACCGAGCAGATACACGTATACTGTAAGCAACCCAGAGCTAAATACATATAAATCAATGTAACAAGTCGGCCAAAACACGCAGTGCCTTGGCCCGGAAGTGACATGGCCAAATGGATGTGTGGCGGCACCTGGTGGCTGCCCCGCCTTGCAGCGCGAGTCAGGATGACTGCATTGGCGTACCTGCATCGATCCTATCCAGTCTGAGCGCGTCCAGGGATGGGGACATGAGTACTGCGGGTTGCGTGCAAGGGGCATGTAGGAGACTGTGAACACCATGCCCTCCGTTCCCCTGCCGTCCCAAACACTTAAAATGATGTTAATGAGGTCCATTACAAGCTTTGGAGACAGTCTGACCGCATATGAGAGCTGTTGCACCGATCCAGCCTAAAACCCCCGTCCTGCCTTGGCCCGGAAGTGACATGGCCAAATGGATGTGTGGCGGCACCTGGTGGCTGCCCCGCCTTGCAGCGCGAGTCAGGATGACTGCATTGGCGTACCTGCATCGATCCTATCCAGTCTGAGCGCGTCCAGGGATGGGGACATGAGTACTGCGGGTTGCGTGCAAGGGGCATGTAGGAGACTGTGAACACCATGCCCTCCGTTCCCCTGCCGTCCCAAACACTTAAAATGATGTTAATGAGGTCCATTACAAGCTTTGGAGACAGTCTGACCGCATATGAGAGCTGTTGCACCGATCCAGCCTAAAACCCCCGTCCTGCCTTGGCCCGGAAGTGACATGGCCAAATGGATGTGTGGCGGCACCTGGTGGCTGCCCCGCCTTGCAGCGCGAGTCTTTTAGGGTTTTAAGTTTAGTCTACGTGACTAGACGACACCCCTTTGCCGCCGGCACGCAGCGTGTGTTACTGCCGGCACCATCCCGTTTAGTTCTTCCTTACCTCACGGCTAATGGTTCCGCCGAGCCGCCCAGGTTGCATAAGCGACGCTCCTGATCTTGATCGTATAGGGTTGACATGTTTAATTTGGGCGTTTCAGCTGAATCCATAGGAATTGTGGGCCGGGGCAAAGGGTAAGTGTCAGCATCGGTGCACACCGCCGACCACACACCCGCTCCCTCCCGCCACCCTCGCACCCTGCATGCCGCGCCGCCGCTCACGCTCCTGCCCGCCCCTGACAGCACACACGCCCCTGCACCCCCAACACACGCACACACGCCCCGCCCGCCCACCTGCACACCCCACCCATGCACGCCCACGCCCGCCGCACATACACCCACACCCGCCCAGCCTCGGCGCCGCGGCTCGCTCACCTGCCCAGCCCGCAGTCCGCTCCAGTCAGTGGCAGGCCGCTACCGCCGCCGCCGCCGCCGCGAGGCCGTCAGCGCTGGTGCAGCAGCCGCAGCGTGTTGGCCGGGGCTGGGATGCGCAGGGCGGAGCGCTCCGGGGCCGCCCCTGATATGCTAGGGCGTCAGCGGCTCCAGCAGCTGGAAAGGAAGCCGCAGCGGCGCGAGGGTGGTGGGGCTTGCGACAGCACAGGCCTCCGGGCGCGACAGGCCTGCATGGATCCAGCGGGGAGGAGGAATGAGTGCAGCAGCTGGCGGGGAGGCGGAGGAGGGAGGAGAGGAGGCGGGGCAGGAGGGAGGCGCGGCGCCGCCGCCGCAGCCCTCAACCCAGCGCAGCGCGGCCGCACACCAAACCACACCACACCACACCACCGACCACACACCCGCTCCCTCCCGCCACCCTCGCACCCTGCATGCCGCGCCGCCGCTCACGCTCCTGCCCGCCCCTGACAGCACACACGCCCCTGCACCCCCAACACACGCACACACGCCCCGCCCGCCCACCTGCACACCCCACCCATGCACGCCCACGCCCGCCGCACATACACCCACACCCGCCCAGCCTCGGCGCCGCGGCTCGCTCACCTGCCCAGCCCGCAGTCCGCTCCAGTCAGTGGCAGGCCGCTACCGCCGCCGCCGCCGCCGCGAGGCCGTCAGCGCTGGTGCAGCAGCCGCAGCGTGTTGGCCGGGGCTGGGATGCGCAGGGCGGAGCGCTCCGGGGCCGCCCCTGATATGCTAGGGCGTCAGCGGCTCCAGCAGCTGGAAAGGAAGCCGCAGCGGCGCGAGGGTGGTGGGGCTTGCGACAGCACAGGCCTCCGGGCGCGACAGGCCTGCATGGATCCAGCGGGGAGGAGGAATGAGTGCAGCAGCTGGCGGGGAGGCGGAGGAGGGAGGAGAGGAGGCGGGGCAGGAGGGAGGCGCGGCGCCGCCGCCGCAGCCCTCAACCCAGCGCAGCGCGGCCGCACACCAAACCACACCACACCACACCACCGACCACACACCCGCTCCCTCCCGCCACCCTCGCACCCTGCATGCCGCGCCGCCGCTCACGCTCCTGCCCGCCCCTGACAGCACACACGCCCCTGCACCCCCAACACACGCACACACGCCCCGCCCGCCCACCTGCACACCCCACCCATGCACGCCCACGCCCGCCGCACATACACCCACACCCGCCCAGCCTCGGCGCCGCGGCTCGCTCACCTGCCCAGCCCGCAGTCCGCTCCAGTCAGTGGCAGGCCGCTACCGCCGCCGCCGCCGCCGCGAGGCCGTCAGCGCTGGTGCAGCAGCCGCAGCGTGTTGGCCGGGGCTGGGATGCGCAGGGCGGAGCGCTCCGGGGCCGCCCCTGATATGCTAGGGCGTCAGCGGCTCCAGCAGCTGGAAAGGAAGCCGCAGCGGCGCGAGGGTGGTGGGGCTTGCGACAGCACAGGCCTCCGGGCGCGACAGGCCTGCATGGATCCAGCGGGGAGGAGGAATGAGTGCAGCAGCTGGCGGGGAGGCGGAGGAGGGAGGAGAGGAGGCGGGGCAGGAGGGAGGCGCGGCGCCGCCGCCGCAGCCCTCAACCCAGCGCAGCGCGGCCGCACACCAAACCACACCACACCACACCACCGACCACACACCCGCTCCCTCCCGCCACCCTCGCACCCTGCATGCCGCGCCGCCGCTCACGCTCCTGCCCGCCCCTGACAGCACACACGCCCCTGCACCCCCAACACACGCACACACGCCCCGCCCGCCCACCTGCACACCCCACCCATGCACGCCCACGCCCGCCGCACATACACCCACACCCGCCCAGCCTCGGCGCCGCGGCTCGCTCACCTGCCCAGCCCGCAGTCCGCTCCAGTCAGTGGCAGGCCGCTACCGCCGCCGCCGCCGCCGCGAGGCCGTCAGCGCTGGTGCAGCAGCCGCAGCGTGTTGGCCGGGGCTGGGATGCGCAGGGCGGAGCGCTCCGGGGCCGCCCCTGATATGCTAGGGCGTCAGCGGCTCCAGCAGCTGGAAAGGAAGCCGCAGCGGCGCGAGGGTGGTGGGGCTTGCGACAGCACAGGCCTCCGGGCGCGACAGGCCTGCATGGATCCAGCGGGGAGGAGGAATGAGTGCAGCAGCTGGCGGGGAGGCGGAGGAGGGAGGAGAGGAGGCGGGGCAGGAGGGAGGCGCGGCGCCGCCGCCGCAGCCCTCAACCCAGCGCAGCGCGGCCGCACACCAAACCACACCACACCACACCACCGACCACACACCCGCTCCCTCCCGCCACCCTCGCACCCTGCATGCCGCGCCGCCGCTCACGCTCCTGCCCGCCCCTGACAGCACACACGCCCCTGCACCCCCAACACACGCACACACGCCCCGCCCGCCCACCTGCACACCCCACCCATGCACGCCCACGCCCGCCGCACATACACCCACACCCGCCCAGCCTCGGCGCCGCGGCTCGCTCACCTGCCCAGCCCGCAGTCCGCTCCAGTCAGTGGCAGGCCGCTACCGCCGCCGCCGCCGCCGCGAGGCCGTCAGCGCTGGTGCAGCAGCCGCAGCGTGTTGGCCGGGGCTGGGATGCGCAGGGCGGAGCGCTCCGGGGCCGCCCCTGATATGCTAGGGCGTCAGCGGCTCCAGCAGCTGGAAAGGAAGCCGCAGCGGCGCGAGGGTGGTGGGGCTTGCGACAGCACAGGCCTCCGGGCGCGACAGGCCTGCATGGATCCAGCGGGGAGGAGGAATGAGTGCAGCAGCTGGCGGGGAGGCGGAGGAGGGAGGAGAGGAGGCGGGGCAGGAGGGAGGCGCGGCGCCGCCGCCGCAGCCCTCAACCCAGCGCAGCGCGGCCGCACACCACACCACACCACACCACACCACCGACCACACACCCGCTCCCTCCCGCCACCCTCGCACCCTGCATGCCGCGCCGCCGCTCACGCTCCTGCCCGCCCCTGACAGCACACACGCCCCTGCACCCCCAACACACGCACACACGCCCCGCCCGCCCACCTGCACACCCCACCCATGCACGCCCACGCCCGCCGCACATACACCCACACCCGCCCAGCCTCGGCGCCGCGGCTCGCTCACCTGCCCAGCCCGCAGTCCGCTCCAGTCAGTGGCAGGCCGCTACCGCCGCCGCCGCCGCCGCGAGGCCGTCAGCGCTGGTGCAGCAGCCGCAGCGTGTTGGCCGGGGCTGGGATGCGCAGGGCGGAGCGCTCCGGGGCCGCCCCTGATATGCTAGGGCGTCAGCGGCTCCAGCAGCTGGAAAGGAAGCCGCAGCGGCGCGAGGGTGGTGGGGCTTGCGACAGCACAGGCCTCCGGGCGCGACAGGCCTGCATGGATCCAGCGGGGAGGAGGAATGAATGCAGCAGCTGGCGGGGAGGCGGAGGAGGGAGGAGAGGAGGCGGGGCAGGAGGGAGGCGCGGCGCCGCCGCCGCAGCCCTCAACCCAGCGCAGCGCGGCCGCACACCAAACCACACCACACCACACCACCGACCACACACCCGCTCCCTCCCGCCACCCTCGCACCCTGCATGCCGCGCCGCCGCTCACGCTCCTGCCCGCCCCTGACAGCACACACGCCCCTGCACCCCCAACACACGCACACACGCCCCGCCCGCCCACCTGCACACCCCACCCATGCACGCCCACGCCCGCCGCACATACACCCACACCCGCCCAGCCTCGGCGCCGCGGCTCGCTCACCTGCCCAGCCCGCAGTCCGCTCCAGTCAGTGGCAGGCCGCTACCGCCGCCGCCGCCGCCGCGAGGCCGTCAGCGCTGGTGCAGCAGCCGCAGCGTGTTGGCCGGGGCTGGGATGCGCAGGGCGGAGCGCTCCGGGGCCGCCCCTGATATGCTAGGGCGTCAGCGGCTCCAGCAGCTGGAAAGGAAGCCGCAGCGGCGCGAGGGTGGTGGGGCTTGCGACAGCACAGGCCTCCGGGCGCGACAGGCCTGCATGGATCCGGCGGGGAGGAGGAATGAGTGCAGCAGCTGGCGGGGAGGCGGAGGAGGGAGGAGAGGAGGCGGGGCAGGAGGGAGGCGCGGCGCCGCCGCCGCAGCCCTCAACCCAGCGCAGCGCGGCCGCACACCAAACCACACCACACCACACCACCGACCACACACCCGCTCCCTCCCGCCACCCTCGCACCCTGCATGCCGCGCCGCCGCTCACGCTCCTGCCCGCCCCTGACAGCACACACGCCCCTGCACCCCCAACACACGCACACACGCCCCGCCCGCCCACCTGCACACCCCACCCATGCACGCCCACGCCCGCCGCACATACACCCACACCCGCCCAGCCTCGGCGCCGCGGCTCGCTCACCTGCCCAGCCCGCAGTCCGCTCCAGTCAGTGGCAGGCCGCTACCGCCGCCGCCGCCGCCGCGAGGCCGTCAGCGCTGGTGCAGCAGCCGCAGCGTGTTGGCCGGGGCTGGGATGCGCAGGGCGGAGCGCTCCGGGGCCGCCCCTGATATGCTAGGGCGTCAGCGGCTCCAGCAGCTGGAAAGGAAGCCGCAGCGGCGCGAGGGTGGTGGGGCTTGCGACAGCACAGGCCTCCGGGCGCGACAGGCCTGCATGGATCCAGCGGGGAGGAGGAATGAGTGCAGCAGCTGGCGGGGAGGCGGAGGAGGGAGGAGAGGAGGCGGGGCAGGAGGGAGGCGCGGCGCCGCCGCCGCAGCCCTCAACCCAGCGCAGCGCGGCCGCACACCAAACCACACCACACCACACCACCGACCACACACCCGCTCCCTCCCGCCACCCTCGCACCCTGCATGCCGCGCCGCCGCTCACGCTCCTGCCCGCCCCTGACAGCACACACGCCCCTGCACCCCCAACACACGCACACACGCCCCGCCCGCCCACCTGCACACCCCACCCATGCACGCCCACGCCCGCCGCACATACACCCACACCCGCCCAGCCTCGGCGCCGCGGCTCGCTCACCTGCCCAGCCCGCAGTCCGCTCCAGTCAGTGGCAGGCCGCTACCGCCGCCGCCGCCGCCGCGAGGCCGTCAGCGCTGGTGCAGCAGCCGCAGCGTGTTGGCCGGGGCTGGGATGCGCAGGGCGGAGCGCTCCGGGGCCGCCCCTGATATGCTAGGGCGTCAGCGGCTCCAGCAGCTGGAAAGGAAGCCGCAGCGGCGCGAGGGTGGTGGGGCTTGCGACAGCACAGGCCTCCGGGCGCGACAGGCCTGCATGGATCCAGCGGGGAGGAGGAATGAGTGCAGCAGCTGGCGGGGAGGCGGAGGAGGGAGGAGAGGAGGCGGGGCAGGAGGGAGGCGCGGCGCCGCCGCCGCAGCCCTCAACCCAGCGCAGCGCGGCCGCACACCACACCACACCACACCACACCACCGACCACACACCCGCTCCCTCCCGCCACCCTCGCACCCTGCATGCCGCGCCGCCGCTCACGCTCCTGCCCGCCCCTGACAGCACACACGCCCCTGCACCCTCAACACACGCACACACGCCCCGCCCGCCCACCTGCACACCCCACCCATGCACGCCCACGCCCGCCGCACATACACCCACACCCGCCCAGCCTCGGCGCCGCGGCTCGCTCACCTGCCCAGCCCGCAGTCCGCTCCAGTCAGTGGCAGGCCGCTACCGCCGCCGCCGCCGCCGCGAGGCCGTCAGCGCTGGTGCAGCAGCCGCAGCGTGTTGGCCGGGGCTGGGATGCGCAGGGCGGAGCGCTCCGGGGCCGCCCCTGATATGCTAGGGCGTCAGCGGCTCCAGCAGCTGGAAAGGAAGCCGCAGCGGCGCGAGGGTGGTGGGGCTTGCGACAGCACAGGCCTCCGGGCGCGACAGGCCTGCATGGATCCAGCGGGGAGGAGGAATGAATGCAGCAGCTGGCGGGGAGGCGGAGGAGGGAGGAGAGGAGGCGGGGCAGGAGGGAGGCGCGGCGCCGCCGCCGCAGCCCTCAACCCAGCGCAGCGCGGCCGCACACCAAACCACACCACACCACACCACCGACCACACACCCGCTCCCTCCCGCCACCCTCGCACCCTGCATGCCGCGCCGCCGCTCACGCTCCTGCCCGCCCCTGACAGCACACACGCCCCTGCACCCCCAACACACGCACACACGCCCCGCCCGCCCACCTGCACACCCCACCCATGCACGCCCACGCCCGCCGCACATACACCCACACCCGCCCAGCCTCGGCGCCGCGGCTCGCTCACCTGCCCAGCCCGCAGTCCGCTCCAGTCAGTGGCAGGCCGCTACCGCCGCCGCCGCCGCCGCGAGGCCGTCAGCGCTGGTGCAGCAGCCGCAGCGTGTTGGCCGGGGCTGGGATGCGCAGGGCGGAGCGCTCCGGGGCCGCCCCTGATATGCTAGGGCGTCAGCGGCTCCAGCAGCTGGAAAGGAAGCCGCAGCGGCGCGAGGGTGGTGGGGCTTGCGACAGCACAGGCCTCCGGGCGCGACAGGCCTGCATGGATCCGGCGGGGAGGAGGAATGAGTGCAGCAGCTGGCGGGGAGGCGGAGGAGGGAGGAGAGGAGGCGGGGCAGGAGGGAGGCGCGGCGCCGCCGCCGCAGCCCTCAACCCAGCGCAGCGCGGCCGCACACCACACCACACCACACCACACCACCGACCACACAACCGCTCCCTCCCGCCACCCTCGCACCCTGCATGCCGCGCCGCCGCTCACGCTCCTGCCCGCCCCTGACAGCACACACGCCCCTGCACCCCCAACACACGCACACACGCCCCGCCCGCCCACCTGCACACCCCACCCATGCACGCCCACGCCCGCCGCACATACACCCACACCCGCCCAGCCTCGGCGCCGCGGCTCGCTCACCTGCCCAGTCCGCAGTCCGCTCCAGTCAGTGGCAGGCCGCTACCGCCGCCGCCGCCGCCGCGAGGCCGTCAGCGCTGGTGCAGCAGCCGCAGCGTGTTGGCCGGGGCTGGGATGCGCAGGGCGGAGCGCTCCGGGGCCGCCCCTGATATGCTAGGGCGTCAGCGGCTCCAGCAGCTGGAAAGGAAGCCGCAGCGGCGCGAGGGTGGTGGGGCTTGCGACAGCACAGGCCTCCGGGCGCGACAGGCCTGCATGGATCCAGCGGGGAGGAGGAATGAGTGCAGCAGCTGGCGGGGAGGCGGAGGAGGGAGGAGAGGAGGCGGGGCAGGAGGGAGGCGCGGCGCCGCCGCCGCAGCCCTCAACCCAGCGCAGCGCGGCCGCACACCACACCACACCACACCACACCACCGACCACACACCCGCTCCCTCCCGCCACCCTCGCACCCTGCATGCCGCGCCGCCGCTCACGCTCCTGCCCGCCCCTGACAGCACACACGCCCCTGCACCCCCAACACACGCACACACGCCCCGCCCGCCCACCTGCACACCCCACCCATGCACGCCCACGCCCGCCGCACATACACCCACACCCGCCCAGCCTCGGCGCCGCGGCTCGCTCACCTGCCCAGCCCGCAGTCCGCTCCAGTCAGTGGCAGGCCGCTACCGCCGCCGCCGCCGCCGCGAGGCCGTCAGCGCTGGTGCAGCAGCCGCAGCGTGTTGGCCGGGGCTGGGATGCGCAGGGCGGAGCGCTCCGGGGCCGCCCCTGATATGCTAGGGCGTCAGCGGCTCCAGCAGCTGGAAAGGAAGCCGCAGCGGCGCGAGGGTGGTGGGGCTTGCGACAGCACAGGCCTCCGGGCGCGACAGGCCTGCATGGATCCAGCGGGGAGGAGGAATGAATGCAGCAGCTGGCGGGGAGGCGGAGGAGGGAGGAGAGGAGGCGGGGCAGGAGGGAGGCGCGGCGCCGCCGCCGCAGCCCTCAACCCAGCGCAGCGCGGCCGCACACCAAACCACACCACACCACACCACCGACCACACACCCGCTCCCTCCCGCCACCCTCGCACCCTGCATGCCGCGCCGCCGCTCACGCTCCTGCCCGCCCCTGACAGCACACACGCCCCTGCACCCCCAACACACGCACACACGCCCCGCCCGCCCACCTGCACACCCCACCCATGCACGCCCACGCCCGCCGCACATACACCCACACCCGCCCAGCCTCGGCGCCGCGGCTCGCTCACCTGCCCAGCCCGCAGTCCGCTCCAGTCAGTGGCAGGCCGCTACCGCCGCCGCCGCCGCCGCGAGGCCGTCAGCGCTGGTGCAGCAGCCGCAGCGTGTTGGCCGGGGCTGGGATGCGCAGGGCGGAGCGCTCCGGGGCCGCCCCTGATATGCTAGGGCGTCAGCGGCTCCAGCAGCTGGAAAGGAAGCCGCAGCGGCGCGAGGGTGGTGGGGCTTGCGACAGCACAGGCCTCCGGGCGCGACAGGCCTGCATGGATCCGGCGGGGAGGAGGAATGAGTGCAGCAGCTGGCGGGGAGGCGGAGGAGGGAGGAGAGGAGGCGGGGCAGGAGGGAGGCGCGGCGCCGCCGCCGCAGCCCTCAACCCAGCGCAGCGCGGCCGCACACCACACCACACCACACCACACCACCGACCACACAACCGCTCCCTCCCGCCACCCTCGCACCCTGCATGCCGCGCCGCCGCTCACGCTCCTGCCCGCCCCTGACAGCACACACGCCCCTGCACCCCCAACACACGCACACACGCCCCGCCCGCCCACCTGCACACCCCACCCATGCACGCCCACGCCCGCCGCACATACACCCACACCCGCCCAGCCTCGGCGCCGCGGCTCGCTCACCTGCCCAGTCCGCAGTCCGCTCCAGTCAGTGGCAGGCCGCTACCGCCGCCGCCGCCGCCGCGAGGCCGTCAGCGCTGGTGCAGCAGCCGCAGCGTGTTGGCCGGGGCTGGGATGCGCAGGGCGGAGCGCTCCGGGGCCGCCCCTGATATGCTAGGGCGTCAGCGGCTCCAGCAGCTGGAAAGGAAGCCGCAGCGGCGCGAGGGTGAAAGCAAACACGCAGGTTTCACTCTCCACGCAACTCCCTCCTAAAAAATCGAAAAAGGCCCGCGCGGGGCTCCAGGCGCCTCGGCTGGGGCTGGGCGGCTGTCTGCAGGCGTGTGGAATAGCTACTCGAAGCGTGGTGTGGTGGATTGAGTGCAGCAGCTGGCGGGGCAGGGGGGAGGAGAGGAGGCGGGGCACGAGGGAGGCGCAGGTTGTTTCGAGGGGGGTAGCTGCGGGTGAAGTCGAACTATGCGCACCTGCGCACTGCTTGGATATGTGTTCTGCAGATGCCGAAAAAGCTCAGGTGCCAAGTGCTGTAGCCCGTATTGGCCGGTTCGCTGTCGCGGGAGCTCGCCAGTGTTGCATGCTGGCATTTGTTGGTATGGCGACGCGCCAAACAAAGCGAGGCACAGGAGTATTCATTGGATGGGTACGGTAGACAACAGTGGATTGAGCCGCGCCGGACAAGAGCTTCTTGCTGCGGGTGTGCTGCATTGTGAGGCTTGCATACGCGCGTTGTTACGCTATATCTGTAGAACGAGCATATGTATTCTGTATGTATTGTAATAAACTATGAAACAGTGTACTCCCAAGAGTTTACAAATAGAAAGTGACGCGGATCGGCTGCAACTTCGCTCTTCTTCTCTCGCGGCCGGTTCAAGTTTTATTTATACATCTCATCTCAAGTAGTGCAGAATTATCAGTCGCAAAAAAACTGCGCAAGAGCTGCAGTTAACTGCAGCAACACCCGTGCCATGTGTTTCACTTCACCTCCCGTCCCGTCCCGTCACGGCGGGGCCAGAGCGAAAGAAAGACGTGGCCCCAAGCCCAAATGTCATGAGCAAATCTTCCGCAAGATTGTGTAACGTCATTCAGTGGCACCGTTGACACGCTACCACGCCTCCTCTCCATCGGACACGCTGCCAAACTCATTTCCAGCCCACTCCTGCTCCTCCTCCTCGTCCTCATCCACTTCCTCCCCGCCCTCCTCTGAGGTTGTCGCATTCTCCGTGTACTCCTCATCACTGGACTGCTCATCAGACCCTGTGCCGGCCTCAGATCCATACTGCTCCTCCTCCCCTCCCTCCCCGCCATCTTCTTCCTCATCACTCGTGCCACCCTCCGTGCTCTCGCCCCCCACCTCCTCACCCTCCGCATCCCCACCCTCCTCGCCCCAATCCAGCTCCCCTTCGGTCTCCTCACTGCCCAACGCCACGCCGGCTGCCTCCCCCACCTCCACATCCCACTCACCCGCCTCGGGCCAAGTGTCAGGGCCCACCACCCAGCCCTCTGCAGCTGCCTGCTGCCGGTAAGCAGGCGGCACAGTTGCAGCTACACGGCGCTTGCAAGGGGCATGGTCGCCACTCAGCACACGGCCCCGCTTCGCCGGCGGGCCGCAGTCCACACCAGCACGCTGTTGCCGCGGTGATGCCGGCACTGGCTCAGCTGCGCGCACGGATTGCCGGGCTGGCGGCCCCTCGACGGGCCGCTGCGGGAATGGTGGTGGCTGGGTACGAGCAGCAGGCTGGTCACGTTGTGGCGCTGCCTTGGGCAACTGGCGCCCGGCGCCATCCTGCTGTTGCCGCCACAGCTGCGTACGCTGTATCGCGGCCTGTGCCAGAGCTCGTGCGCGCTTGTGAACGTAGTGCCTCTCCAGGACACGACGCGAGTTGCCCATCACCGCAGCCTCCTCGTCCAGCCTACTGGCGGCCGCCACAGAATCCAACACTTCTTGGTGTGCCATGGTGGCGTGGATGTGACGGAAGAGACGCGCACTGCACATGGTGCAAATGTACAAAGACAAGTTAGTGCAAAATTCTGTGACAAATAACCGGGTCAGGATCCAAACCCCGCTTGTGGGCAACCCTGCTGCATCCCACATACACCCAAGTAGCCAAGCCCCCATCCACCCACACGTACTCCCCCTTCACACACATGCACACACAACTGTGGGAATGCGCACCTGAAGGGGCGCCAAGGTGCGAAGCGCCGCTTCTGCACGTCTGCCCACGCGTTGCTGATGGTGACCGAGTTCTCGTCGTACGGCATGCCGTGCTTGGACACAAGCAGGAAGGGGCACTGCTCCTCACGTTCCAAGTGCCGCAGGAGCACGGGGCGTGCGTAGCGGACAAAGTCCGTGATGGACTTGGACAGCTCGAGGGGGATGGTGAACTCCAGCGCCTCGCCCTTGAAGCGAGCAGTCTTGTGGTGCGCGAGCTGAACGAGTAGACGGCCAGTCCGCCTCGCGCTGCTGCCCTGCTGCCGGCTCCCTCCAGCCGCTCCCTGCTGCGTGGGCGCCAGCTCGTACTGCAGGTTGTTCCCACGGCAGGCGTGGCGCTGGCACCCCTCATGCGCGCAGGTGGTGATGCCCGGCCGCATGAGTGAGCGCAGGACCGCCAACCGCTGAGGCGGCACAAACACGCCGGACATGAGGTCGGTGAGGAGAGAGTCGTGCATCAGTAGCGCCGTGCTGTACCGCACCGCAACCAGCGCACTGGCAGCCCCACCGCTGGCCGTCGACTTGTCCGCCCGAAGGGCCTCCTCTGCTTCCCGCCGCAGTTCAGATGAGAACTGCAGCACCGCCGACTTGTCCGGTAGGGACTCCAGGGGATCGGTTCTGGGTTCGCCAGGGTCCTGATCCTGCTGCTGCTCTAGCTGACGCACTGTGGCAGCCGATGGGTAGTTGGCACGCAGCTGACGAGCCACCTGTAGTAGCCATGACCGCACACGGTTGCACCAATCCATCTGCAGAGAGGTTGCACACACACAAAGGGAGATGCAGATCAGTGATGCAAGGTAGCGACAACATGACACGCGCAGCGCCAAGAGAACACCTGTAGAAACGCAGACAGGACCCTAAGGCCATGATGCGAGTCACCCACCTCGCGCTCACCACCACCAGGCTGCTGCGCGGCATCCCGGTCCCGCAGGAACTTGACGGCACGTCCCATCCGCGTAAGCTCCGTAAACATATGGTCGACCTCGCAGCGCCGCACCATGTAATCCACAAAGCGGATGATCAAGACCTGCAGCCAGGAAGGAGCGGGGTTAGGCCTTAGTTGCGACCATTGATTGCGACCGGCCGCACAGCCCACTGCGCGCATGCATACCGTAGATGGGTTGCACTATGATGGGAGACTCGGGGCAGCACGCTCAAGGCGCCACAAGCCGCACTCACCGGGTTTGAAAAGAGACGGATCGAGCAGAACGGGATAGGCACAGCCTCGAACAAATAGCTCCAACCGATGAACTTGCTGACACAGTTCTCTATGCCGCGGTAAGTGCTCTGCTGCACACCGGCAGCACCATCGACGGTGAAATCGTACGGCTCCTTGCAGTACTCCTCAAAGATAGGGAGTTCCGCCTTTAACGGCATTGCATCTGGCAACTTGTTCTTGAAGACTGCCAGAATGCCAATGCGTTTGCGGCCCAGAGCTGCATGTGACCATTTGATCATGGGCAGCTTAGCTGGCAGCGGCTCCTCAACAGGGTAGAACCACTTGCCCCGTACACCCCGCGGCAGCAGTGGCGTGCCGGCGCTTGCCAGCTGCTGGGGTGGTGAAGGTTGCACCGGCTGTAGCCGTGCTACTGCCGGTTGTCTCTGCTGCTGCGGCTGCTGCTGCAGTGGCGGTGGCGGCGGCGGCCGTGGCGGCTGCTGCTGCTCCTGTGGCTGCTGAGCCGCAACCTTCTGGGTTGGGGCCATCCCAGCAGCACCAGGGGCTTGGGCTGCGGGAGGCACACGTGTACGCCCTTGCACCTGCTGCGGCCTGCCCTTGCCACGATGGGCCGGAGTTGGAGCCGGAGTCTGGGTGTCAGCCTGAGGCTGAGCCCGAGTCTGCGCTGGTGGCGGTGGTGGTGGTGGTGGTGGTGCCCGTACTGCTTTGGGTGGGGAGGGCGGCGCCGACGCAGGAATTTCATCATCATGCCCTGCGTCGATGTAAATCACATCAACGCCATGCTGCTGCTGTGCAACTGGCGGCGGAAGCGCCAGGGCCGCAACATCCGCTGCGCCCACAGCTGCAGGTGGATCCATCATCGCAGGAGGCGCCTCCACCGGTGCAGTTGCCCTACGCACATGAAGAGGACGCCGCTGCTCAGCTGCAGCAGCGGCTGACAACTGCTCGGCAGTCACGACTGGACTCGTGGCCAAGGTGACGGGCTGGGCGGCTGCAAGCGTCTGAAGGACGCTCGCAACCCCCTTCAAGCTGCTGAAGGCGCCCAGGGCCCGTGATAAGGCGAAACAGCTCGCCAGCTTGGCACGCACTGCGTTTGCCTTCACTGCGCCAAGGGCCTTGAGCCTGCCCAGCAACATGGGGTCGGTGACGGTGAGCTGCATAACCTTGGGCAGGAGCGCCAGGCGCCGTGACAGGGACTTGTCGGTGATGGCTGCGCCATGTTCTTGTAGGCGCTGGGCAACTTGAGTAAGGACGAGCATGTTGCGCGGAACATTCTTGGCCTCATCTCGGACAATGGTGACGTTGATGTTGGTGTCAAGCGGCGCAGGTGCAGCCACCGATTGAGTCCATGCGGCCCATCGAGAGACCTGCCGAGAAGTGGCCAAGGCAAAAAAGGAAAGAATTCAGGTAAGGGGGAATGAAGCGCTGCGGTCAGCAGCTGGCGGGGAGGCGGAGGAGGGAGGAGAGGAGGCGGGGCAGGAGGGAGGCGCGGCGCCGCCGCCGCAGCCCTCAACCCAGCGCAGCGCGGCCGCACACCAAACCACACCACACCACACCACCGACCACACACCCGCTCCCTCCCGCCACCCTCGCACCCTGCATGCCGCGCCGCCGCTCACGCTCCTGCCCGCCCCTGACAGCACACACGCCCCTGCACCCCCAACACACGCACACACGCCCCGCCCGCCCACCTGCACACCCCACCCATGCACGCCCACGCCCGCCGCACATACACCCACACCCGCCCACACACATGCCCAGCTACTGCCTCACCGGTGCAGGGCGAGGGCGATGAGGTACTCGGATGGGGTGACCATGGACACCAGCACCTCTCGAGCTGGAGCGCTTTCGCTTCACTTGGCTTCCTTTCATGGTCTGCGGGCCGCGGGGTGCAAGGTAGGGCGGGACGCGGGTTAGCACAAATGCACACGGGCTGCATGCACCAAGATACCAAACAAGCACTGCCCCTACTGAACATTAACAGGCACTTGGTGTACTTGGTTTGGACAAGTCCCGCGGCCCGGAAGCGAACTGGTGGGCGGCCACATGCTGCAAAACGTAGCTGCGCCCAAGCTTTATACATTGCAACAAATGGAAAGCACTACTAAGCGCTCCAAGTAGGCAAGGAGTCAGTGCTGGGCGTGCCAACACAACCCAGCCGCACCCCGAGTCCCCGGTTCCCGAACGTACCTTGCGTTTGGTCACCGAAGCACGCCCAACGTTGTGACCGGCTTAAACACTTGAGTAGTTAACTGTATTGAGGGCCGGTCCCGTTTGGTGTGCCACGGAAGGGTTGATGGTTAGGGCCCGGAGCGCTTTTGATACGAGGCTGGTGCCACCATGTCGTATTCTAAGTTTGCAAATATTCAAATGCTTCTAAGGCCCATCAGGGCCAGGCTCGCTGAGATAGGAGCGTCCGGCGGGCGTCTGTCGGACAGGAGCGATGGGGCCCCAGCATGGGCGACTTTTCTGGCCTTTTGCTAGAGCGCCTGCTGCTTTGTGCTGCAAAGCTACTGCGCATACACAGAATTAATCCTACACTATTTGCAATTCCCAGGCACGGCCGACGCGAGCGCAATTCTTTCGTCGGTTGCGAGATCACACCAAGCTATGCGCGCCCCGTGACTTTCAGCGCCTAGGATGGATGCATCTATGCTGCCATGGTGCTTACGCTACGCTGGAGCAGCTGAGGGAGCAGGTGAGAGACGTGACGAGGATTTGGTGGGTAGCGCTGTGCTCGGCTCGTTCGTATGGTATGCGCAACGCGAGACCGACTGCTCAAGAACTTGGGGTGTCAGGAATGCCTGTGCGGGCAGGCGTGCCTAGTAGGCCTTTGATAACACAGAGCCAAGGGCATGGCGCCATGCGCCTCGCATGCGGGCGGCTGTTCCCGGGACTGCTTTAGGGACGCGCATAGAGGTACCCACCTTTGCACGCATGTGTTGTCCACAGTAGCTGTTGCGCGGCCGGGCGGGATGGCTCCTGCGCGTGTCCGTAGCACCCAGGGGGCTGGAGGCGTTGGTCAGTCAACCCACATCAGCCTGGCAACCCAAACACACAATACTGCATTTCCAACTAGTGCAGACTGACGACGATAATATGCATGACTGTGCAGGGATGGCTTCTGGTCCCAGCGAACAGCTCGAGTACCGCCGCTCAACCCAGTTCAACGCCCTTGCCAGCGCAAGGCATCCACCCATCAGCCAAGACAACAACACAGCAGCCTCTCCCCCGCCGCCACCGGCAACCCCAAGTCCTCGGCACCTCCGCCGCCGCCATCATGTGGCATCCGCTCCGCTCTCCTCTGCCGCCCCGCCGCCTACCCCGCACCGCCGCCAGGCCCCTGGGCACCTCCACCACCGCGGTCTGCTCCCCACCCCCTCCCCCACCCCCACCTCCCATCCCCTCCCCCTCTCCCCCGCCGCCACCACCTCCCCGCTCTGCTGCCGCCCCTCGGCACCTCCGCCGCCGCCATCATGTGGCATCCGCTGCGCTCTCCTCTGCCGCCCCGCCGCCTACCCCGCACCGCCGCCAGGCCCCTGGGCACCTCCACCACCGCGGTCTGCTCCCCACCCCCACCCCCACCTCCCATCCCCTCCCCCTCTCCCCCGCCGCCACCACCTCCCCGCTCTGCTGCCGCCCCTCGGCACCTCCGCCGCCGCCATCATGTGGCATCCGCTCCGCTCTCCTCTGCCGCCCCGCCGCCTACCCCGCACCGCCGCCAGGCCCCTGGGCACCTCCACCACCGCGGTCTTCTCCCCACCCCCACCCCCACCTCCCATCCCCTCCCCCTCTCCCCCGCCGCCACCACCTCCCCGCTCTGCTGCCGCCCCTCGGCACCTCCGCCGCCGCCATCATGTGGCATCCGCTCCGCTCTCCTCTGCCGCCCCGCCGCCTACCCCGCACCGCCGCCAGGCCCCTGGGCACCTCCACCACCGCGGTCTGCTCCCCACCCCCACCCCCACCTCCCATCCCCTCCCCCTCTCCCCCGCCGCCACCACCTCCCCGCTCTGCTGCCGCCCCTCGGCACCTCCGCCGCCGCCATCATGTGGCATCCGCTCCGCTCTCCTCTGCCGCCCCGCCGCCTACCCCGCACCGCCGCCAGGCCCCTGGGCACCTCCACCACCGCGGTCTGCTCCCCCCCCCCCCCCCCCACCTCCCATCCCCTCCCCCTCTCCCCCGCCGCCACCACCTCCCCGCTCTGCTGCCGCCCCTCGGCACCTCCGCCGCCGCCATCATGTGGCATCCGCTCTCCTCTGCCGCCCCGCCGCCTACCCCGCACCGCCGCCAGGCCCCTGGGCACCTCCACCACCGCGGTCTGCTCCCCACCCCCTCCCCCACCCCCACCTCCCATCCCCTTCCCCTCTCCCCCACCGCCACCACCTCCCCGCTCTGCTGCCGCCCTCGGCACCTCCGCCGCCGCCATCATGTGGCATCCGCTCCGCTCTCCTCTGCCGCCCCGCCGCCTACCCCGCACCGCCGCCAGGCCCCTGGGCACCTCCACCACCGCGGTCTGCTCCCCACCCCCTCCCCCACCCCCACCTCCCATCCCCTCCCCCTCTCCCCCGCCGCCACCACCTCCCCGCTCTGCTGCCGCCCCTCGGCACCTCCGCCGCCGCCATCATGTGGCATCCGCTCCGCTCTCCTCTGCCGCCCCGCCGCCTACCCCGCACCGCCGCCAGGCCCCTGGGCACCTCCACCACCGCGGTCTGCTCCCCACCCCCCTCCCCCACCCCACCTCCCATCCCCTCCCCCTCTCCCCCGCCGCCACCACCTCCCCGCTCTGCTGCCGCCCCTCGGCACCTCCGCCGCCGCCATCATGTGGCATCCGCACCGCTCTCCTCTGCCGCCCCGCCGCCTACCCCGCACCGCCGCCAGGCCCCTGGGCACCTCCACCACCGCGGTCTGCTCCCCACCCCCTCCCCCCACCCCCACCTCCCATCCCCTCCCCCTCTCCCCCCGCCGCCACCGGCAACCCCAAGGCCTCGGCACCGCCGCCGCCGCCATCATGTGGCATCCGCTCCGCTCTCCTCTGCCGCCCCCGCCGCCTACCCCGCACCGCCGCCAGGCCCCTGGGCACCTCCACCACCGCGGTCTTCTCCCCACCCCCACCCCCACCTCCCATCCCCTCCCCCTCTCCCCCCGCCGCCACCGGCAACCCCAAGTCCTCGGCACCTCCGCCGCCGCCATCATGTGGCATCCGCTGCGCTCTCCTCTGCCGCCCCGCCGCCTACCCCGCACCGCCGCCAGGCCCCTGGGCACCTCCACCACCGCGGTCTTCTCCCCTTCCCCCCCCCCCCCCCCCCCACCTCCCATCCCCTCCCCCTCTCCCCCGCCGCCACCACCTCCCCGCTCTGCTGCCGCCCCTCGGCACCTCCGCCGCCGCCATCATGTGGCATTCGCTCCGCTCTCCTCTGCCGCCCCGCCGCCTACCCCGCAACCGCCGCCAGGCCCCTGGGCACCTCCACCACCGCGGTCTTCTCCCCTTCCCCTCCCCCACCCCCACCTCCCATCCCCCTCCCCCTCTCCCCCGCCGCCACCACCTCCCCGCTCTGCTGCCGCCCCTCGGCACCTCCGCTGCCGCCATCGTGTGGCATTCGCTCCGCTCTCCTCTGCCGCCCCCCCCCCTGCGCGCAGTTCCCGCTGTACCGATCTGCATGGCCTGACCCTCTGCGGCAGCCCGGTCTTACTTGCACGGAATGAACTGCTATGTGTTACATTGATGGATCCTGTTCTTTGTTCTTTGTTACCCATTGCGAATTCATCCAAAGCAGCCGCGTACAGGTGTCTGTCGACACCTTGATTGACCTCACACACAAATGAGTGTTCTGGGTGTCTGTTGCACGCATGGAGGTGGGGGTGGGCGATGCATTCATTGACACTTCTATAACACACATGGCATTTGCAAACCGCAACACTTGTCCACCACCACAGCAACACCACCTCACTCCTCAGTGCCCTCCACATTGCAACCGCCCCTTAATCTCGTCTACCTCCGGCTCGTAGTGCGTGTGCTCTCCTCCACCCGTGTGCCCCAGCTTATTTGCCGTCGGGGTGCCCCACTTGAGGTGGTGGACGTTGACGCACGCGGGCTGGTCGCACACGTGCATGCAAGCATCGCACCCAATACCCGGTGGTGGCCCCTGGCATGCGAGCAGCACAAATCGCGCGAGCTCCATGGGCTGGTGCTTGCCGGACACGGCGATCTTTGGCCGTTTGCAAGGTGCAGCGACCGACGTGACCTTCGCCCCCAAGTGCGACAAGTCCACCGGCCCCACGACATGCGCCCCTGCCTTGCTGTACTTGCTGCACCCATGCTCGCCGGCTGGGTGGCGGTGCAGGTCGCCTGCATGGGACGACGCCTGCTGCGGGCTCAGGAAGATGCATGGCGAGCCCAGCGGCAGGTGCGGGTTCTCCTCCGCCGGCATGTAGATGATGGGGAAGAGCAAGCACATCGCCTGCTCTATGAAAGCCTCGCCCATCTGATCGGCCTGCAGCGCCTCCGACAGTCCTAACTCACTGCCCAGGCTGCGGCGGCACTGTGTCCACGCGTCACACATGCTGCGCGGCACCACCCTGAACTTCTCCGGCAGGCAGCCGCCCGCAGTGGGCCAGGCCGACCATGTAGGCAAGCGCCAGGCTTCTTCCGCTACCCCGCCCGAACAACCACTGCCTCCTCCTGCCCCACCGCCACTGCCACTGGCGCCGCCGCTGATGATGCCGTCGCCGCCGCCGCCGCTGCCGCTGCTGCTGCTGCTGCTGCTGCTGCGGCTGCTGCTGCTGACTGCAGCTGCAGCTAGCCCCGCAAAGTTGCTGTATCCGCACAGCACCTCGGCCAGCAGCCCGCTTGTTGCTGAGGCAGCCCCGCCCGCCGCCAGAGACTTCTTGGTGACAGAGGCGCGGCGCGGCCCTGCGGCCGTACTGGCACCAGCCGCCGCCATGACCGTTGCTGGAGTTGAACCCTCGTCCGGGCAGCTGCCAGCAGCGGTGCCGCGACTTGCTGCCCTTGCCGCCACACGGGCCGACGTACGGCTTGGAATGGCTGTGGACGCTGATGCCGCTGCCGTACCGCTACCCCCGCCCGACTTCTTCTTGAGCAGCGGCTCCATGGTGGACGCCGCAGCTTGGCAGTCAGGCGGGCCGCTTTCCGAGCAGTCGCCCCAGGTGAATGTGGTACCCGTATCGCTGGATGCGCTGGGGGTCCTCCTGCTCCTCCTGCTCCACCCGGCTCCATCTGGCCCCCAATGCTCGCCCTGCTTCTGCCGCTGCTTCTGCCTCCGCTTTGGCTTTGGCCGGGCACCCAGGTCTTCTTGCGACCAGAGTATGCCCGGGTGGCCCCAGTGCCCACGAGTAGCCAGATGTCCATCACGGGGACGGCCCCTTGCTGCCCTGGGGGGGAGACTAGATCCACTGATCCGAAGGGTGCTGACCCGAACCTGATGCCGTGATCTGTGCCTGGCGCTGGCGTAGAGCAGTACGGCTGGCCAACTTCCAGGTCCAGCCGTGCAGGCGACTGAGGGGGCTGGGTGGCTGGCTGGGTTGCAGCTGGCTCAGCAACAGGCCAGCGTCCTGATGCTGGCTGCCCCCAAAAGGGGGTCCCACAGCAGTCCATGACAGAAGTGGTGGGGCTTGCGACAGCACAGGCCTCCGGGCGCGACAGGCCTGCATGGATCCAGCGGGGAGGAGGAATGAGTGCAGCAGCTGGCGGGGAGGCGGAGGAGGGAGGAGAGGAGGCGGGGCAGGAGGGAGGCGCGGCGCCGCCGCCGCAGCCCTACCCAGCGCAGCGCGGCCGCACACCCAAAACCACACCACACCACACCCACCGACCACACACCCGCCTCCCTCCCGCCACCCTCGCACCCTGCATGCCGCGCCGCCGCTCACGCTCCTGCCCCGCCCCTGACACGAGCACACACGCCCTGCACCCCCAACACACGCACCACACGCCCCGCCCGCCCACCTGCACACCCCACCCATGCACGCCCACGCCCGCCGCACATACACCCACACCCGCCCAGCCTCGGCGCCGCGGCTCGCTCACCTGCCCAGCCCGCAGTCCGCTCCAGTCAGTGGCAGGCCGCTACCGCCGCCGGCCGCCGCCGCGAGGCCGTCAGCGCTGGTGCAGCAGCCGCAGCTTGTTGGCCGGGGCTGGATGCGCAGGGCGGAGCGCTCCGGGGCCGCCCTGATATGCTAGGGCGTCAGCGGCTCCAGCAGCTGGAAAGGAAGCCGCAGCGGCGCGAGGG